>CAUYLG010021581.1:0-28079 GCA_963573385.1 Cacajao melanocephalus | reverse complement strand
GAATGGTTTTGCCTAGGTTTTCTTCTAGGGTTTTTATGGCATTAGGGCTACATAAATGGGTCTAGGTTTGTAACACAGAGGTAGGTTTTTCTGTCTTTGTGATCTTAGGATCCACTGGTGGATTCAAGTATTTTCTGCTTATCCAGTCATCATCAAGATCCTTACCAGTAATTTTAGCAGCCATTAATGAATACTATAAGATTAATTATTAGGGGCATAAAAGTGTTTCTTTTCTTAGATACTATTCTACAAAGGAGAACTCATCCCTCATCAACTTTTTGGTCTTTCTGAATAGTTTTTACAGAAAAGATAAGATAAATGCTATTTCATTGATTTCACAGTTTTCTGGGGAAAAAATAATGTCCTAATAACCCCTAAAAATTGTTAGGCATAGGATTTTGGAGTTTTATTATAAAATTATGAATTTTTATATATTTGATGTATTTCCATCATGGTCACAATTCTTTTTTGGTGTTCAAATTTATATTCTTTAGTCAATGAGAACTGAATTGCTTTTATTGGAATGATATTGGTAGTCTGATAGCTTTCTTGCTTTCTAGCACTGCAATGTGTCCCAGGCCTATCTAGTGCAGTCTCTGCCACAGACTTACAAAACTGGCCATTCTTCAGAGAATCTTGGTTCCTTTTAGTGGGAAAAGTTATTTAAAGATGACAATTTCCATCCATGGGCACAGAGCATGCACCTGTAGTCTCAGCTATTTGGGACTCTGAGGCAAGAGGATCGCTTGAGCACAAGAATTTGAGACCAGCCTGAGCAAAAACAAATGTTTACAACGTACAGAAAGAAAAGACTTCAATCTGGTTCCAGGATTTTTTTGTTGCTACTGGGTTGTCATTGCTCCTATGCCTTTTAAGTAGATGCAGCTAAAAAAACATACGCATATTGGTATTTCCAATTCAAAAGAGATGTTTAGCGAAACTTTTTCTCAGAGTGTTACAGAATTTTTACTTACTTTCTGTTTCACTAATATCTTAATTATTAATTATATTAGCATAATTTATTTGCTTTTCCTATTGTACATATACAATTATTTAAAAAATATGATTAAATGTATATATTTCATTCTTTGGAATAATTGTATTTTATAATAAATGTGTTATTTTTTTCATGGAAGAAGAAGAATCTTGTATTCAATACAGAACATTACACTTTACTTATAGTTTTCAACCTTTTGTTATTTTAACTCTTCTTTATCAGATGCTAATTATTTCACTTTTCTTTGGTGCCTCACTTTCATGGTGTTGCTTTTGTATTGTTTTGTTGTTTTAAATTGCTTATCTTTATATTTGAGATTTCCTTTTACTCTTGTGGATTTAAGTGTCATACTGCTTATGGCAGCCTGTTTTGAGTGCTTATGAGGTAGAGCAGGGCATATTGAGGGGCCTGATATGCCAGTGACTGTAAAGATTTCCTTCTTCCTGGGTCTTGGTAGCCTCTTGGGTTTCTACTGTTTTGTCCCCAGCACTTCCAGGCACAGCTCCTGCCTGTGTTCTGTAGCCCATTGCCTTGTGAATGGTACAAGCAAGGAGGAGGAATGAGGGCTGGGTAGGATGCAGCAAACTGTCTGGCTGTGCCTCAGCAGTCTTCCAATCAATCTCTATGACCATTGTCCAGAACTAGCTCACAACTGGGAAGGTTGGAGAAACTCTTAAGCTTCCCCACTTTTTTTTTTTTTTTTTTTTTGCAGAAGCTTTTTGCAAAATAAGCAAAAGCCTGCTTTGGGTTATACTTTTCTCTTTCAATTAATTTATATCTACCCTCTGGCTTCTGGGAACTTCCTATATTTGGTCCTATAGTGGCTATCACTATTGTTTCTTTGGAAATTTTAAATGCCTATTAGGTTTATTATATAATATACATTTAAACACATATGGAAACATATAGAAATATGTTATACGGAAATATATGTTATCATACAGAAACTTCAAAAATATATTAAACTATTACCAAAATTTGGTAATCTTGTTTCATCCCTCTTCCAACTTTTTTTCTGAATTATTTTATGGCACATTATATGCAAAGCAGTTCAGTTTTTTGGCTTATGTTTGTCCTATCTATATCATGTAATGAGGTCAGCAGCTATTTAACCCCAAATATCCTCCTCTTCTCCATAGGACTCAAACAGGAATCCAGAGACTCATTTGCACTGGAAGACAAACTCAAATGACAGTCTCATGCCATCCTCCCTGATAAAGAGCACTTTCATTTTATGCCCATGTACAAGTTTCAATTGTTGCATAACAAATCACAAATTTAGCAACTTAAAACAATGCTCATTTATTATTTCATACTTCTGTAGATGTAGGCACCCTAGGCTGGGTTCTCTGCATAGGTCTCACAAGGTCAAAACAAAGGTAAGCCAGGCTGGGCTCTTATCTGCAAGTTTTAAGGAAGAATCTGCTTCTAAGATCATTCAAATTGTTGGCAGAATTTAGCAACCTTGTGATTGTAGGACTGAAGTCCACATCCCCTTGTTGACTGGGTCACTGTCACTCCTCATGATCTCCCTCCAGTTCTTGACTATGGTCCCCTCCATCCTTACAGCCCCCAATAGTGGATAGATGGCTTTTTGTGCTTTGACTCTCTGATTTCTTTTTCTGTCACCAGCTAAACAAAACTTTTTGCTTCTCAAAGGTTTGTTTGATTAGATTAGGCCCACTTGAATAACTTTGCATTTGATTAACTCAAAGTGAACTGATTAGTAACTTTAAGTCTGCAGAATCCCTTCACTGAATAAAAGAACATAATCCAGACATGTTAACTCATCATACTCACAGGTTCAAGAATCAGGCAGATGGTCTTCAGGGACTGCCGTAGAATCATGCCTGCCATGGCCCTGGCTCATTTCACTTTTGTTACCTTTAGGATGAGTTAACTCTTAAACATTTCCTAAAAAGCAGGTTTCTGGTGAAACTTCTCCCCTCCCTTGAAGTTTATGTCACAATGTAACAGAATTTTAAATCAGGTTGTAGTTGAGACACACACACACACACACACACACATACACACTCCATCTTCAAAGCAACTTTTGAGTGTTAACATGATTCTCTCACTTTGAGGGATGCTTAAATGTTTCTCCATAAAAGCATTTAGCTCTTTTTGTAATATTGCATTGGAGGAGAAGACTATCTTTAAGAGAAACAAATTCAAATGATTCTTAAAGTATGCTCAAAACGGTGTTTTCTAAATCTTTTCTTTTCAAAATGCCAACAGTTATTGATAAATGAAAGGTCATGTTAATTCTTTTGGCATTTAAATCAGCCCCTTTAACATGATTAACTGACTTAGCATTTAATACCTGATTGTGCATTCCACTGTTATTATATGGAAATACTGATTTGGAGCCAGAAGAATATTAAAACAATTATTAATTTATTCTAATTGTGCTAATCTCTGCATTTAATTCTCTCCCATCAGTTTAATGAAATGAAACAATAACTTTGCATTTATAAAATGCTTCCCATTTTGCATTTTAGTTTATACTTATAAAAATAAAGGTTTAGAAATAGTCGTATGATATAGATGATATAACAAAACCATCCATTTCCAATGTGAAAGCTACATGACCATTCTGTGTTCAATGGAGAAGAGTTTTAAATACCAGCATTGTACTTCCAAGGAAGAACAATTACAGAAGCTTCACTGTATCCCTTTGTTCTCTAGAGATGATTTATGCTAATTCCTGTTCGTTATATCAGGAGGAATAAAGTAGGTGAATGAATCCCTTGAATAGAATGCAAACTCCTGGCGAGGCACTGTGGCCCACGTCTGTAATCCCAGCGCTTTGGGAAACCGAGGAGGCGGGTAGATCATTTGAGGTGAGGAGTTCAAGACCAGCTTGGCCGTCATGATGAAACCCCATCTCTACTAAAAATACAAAAATTAGCCAGGCATATTGGCAAATGCCAGTAATCCAGCTACTTGGGAGGCTGAGGCAGGAGAATCACTTGAACCTGGGAGGCATAGATTACAGTGAGCTGAGATTGCCCACTGCACTCCAGCCTGGGCAACAGAGCGAGACTCAAAAAAAAAAAATGCAAATTCCATTTTGCTCTTAGATCTCTCTGTAACATTTTATTCTCCTTATTGGTACCTTGGTCTTCCCTAGGAAATGGAAGCTGGGCCTTTGTAATTTTATCATTATGGTAACATTCTTGATTTTGCTTAACATTCTTGGCTTGTTACTTTTGAAATAGTCCTCAACTTTCCTTTGGAGGAACTCCATCAATCGCTTTGCCAGTAGTACCTTAGTCTTCCCCTAGGCATTGGATGCTCTTTTCCTGAACAACCAGTTGGAACTGATTTATTCTTGATACTTACGCTCCCAAGAAATAGCATATTACTGCTACTAAGATCCCTGGAGCTTCCTGAGTTCCTGCCCTTCCTGAAGTCTTGTTCTATATAGCTTTTTATTCAAGTTTTTGAACTATCTTTATAGATTTTTTTCTTTTTTGAGACGGAGTCTCACTCACTCTGTCTCCCAGGCAGGAGTGTAGTGGCCCAATCTTGGCTCACTGCAACCTCCGCCTCCTGGGTTCAAGTGATTCTCCTGCCTCGGCCTCCTGAGTAGCTTAGATTACAGGCATGTGCCACCGCGCCCTGCTAATTTTGCATTTTTAGTAGAGACGAGGTTTCACAATGTTAGCGAGGCAGATTGCAAACTCTTGGCCTTGGCCTCTGAAAGTGCTGGAATTACAGGCCTGAGCCACCACTCCTGGCTTATCCTCATAGATTTTTTAGTAACTTTCTCCCCCACCAAATTACGAAGAGTTACTTTCTGTTGCCTGCAGCCAAAGAAACCTAATTAATACATCCGTTTAACTGTGTAGAAATTCAGGTCTATACCCATTAAATTATCCTATATTTATTGTGTTATTATCCTCAAAGGCCCCAGGATCCTAAGGCAGCAAGAAGAAGTCACATGGATGTTGCTGTTTTTCTTTCCAGCTGTGGCTCAAATGCGAACACATAGAGCATGTTCAATAAATTTTTCTGTTAGTGTTAATGAAATCCCAAACGCTAGCTCTGAATAACAACAACAACAAAAGAATCTGAATATAAACTCTTTGTCTTTCTGTACATTAGCCATGTTTGGAGAGAACATTATTAAATCATCTGGCAGGTTGAAGAACTAGTATAGTTTTTGAAATTCAGGGCTACTTGTCCAGTAGCCTGAGGGCAAGCCAGTTACAGGAAAATATGTTGGCAAAGGGGAGAGGAAGAGCTTGACATTGTGTCATTTCTCAAATATTTGCCCACATTTGACTTGTATTTTCACACATTTATACCACAGTGATGATTTCTTAAAATTGATTTAAGAAACTCATAACAATTCTTTTGTGCAGAAAGATTTTATGTGAAATTTCAGCTGATTTTAGAAAAAATTTATCTTTGGTTACTATAAGTTATTATTCACTTTTTACAATTTGTCATGAAAACATGCTATGCCATTTCTGTGCTACTTTAAATAATTAAATTCTATTTGTAAAAGTCAATATTTCATTACACAAAGGGTTGTATTGAATGGATAATGGGACTGACAGATAAAAAAGAAAGCCATGAAAACAATGCTAATTCAAAGGGATACAGATATCAAAAGAACAAGGGAAAGAAAAAATATTAGAAAAAAAAGAGTAATGAGATCTTTTTAAAAGAGGAAATGAAAAACATTGAGGCCCCAAATAGCCTAAGGTCCTAAAACGTGTGGCCAATTGGTCAAATTAAACCTGATAATGTCAATGTAATTATTTGTTTGGGTCCCTATTTCTGTCAGATTCTACATTTGCGCTTCACTCTTTTCTTTCTCTGGGCTCAGTCCCATCACTACAAACTGGAAATAATGAATTCTAAAACAGTAGAAACTGTGGTCTCATGTCGGATCTCCTCTGCTCCCTGTTCTAGTCTTTGCTATTTGTTTCCACTCGCTGGTATACTTCTGTTTGTTTCCACCATGTGCCCAATCCAAAAATGGGGTCATGCTTTGATTCTTGTGTTAAGGATGTTTTTTGCTATCTATGACAGAAATTTCGAATTTCAGTGGCTTAACAAATCAGACAAATCAGAGTTTCATATTCCATATCTCATACCTCATCCAGAATTAGAAAAACCAGGACTTGTACTTTGCGTCACAATGGCATCAGAGACCGGACCTTTTCGTCATCAGAGACCAGACCCACCATCTTCAGCATCTTTATTTATATACACTTGATCACAAGATGACTGTTGCACCTTCAGATATTAAGTCTGATTTAAGGCAGAGAGATGGGGAAAGAGTAAATGGAGTACTCTTGTTTTAGGGAACAAAGAGTTTCTTAATATCTCTTCTTCCTCTGCTATCGGATATCTACACATCTTATTTATCAGTATATTAGTTAGTTTTTGATGCATAACAACTACAAAACCTCAATAGCGTACAACAATAAACACTTATACATCATAATCTGGGATTCAGCTAATCAGGGCTGTGGCTAATGGGAGTGGATCTGCTGAGTTCTGCTGAGCTCACTTATGTATTTGCACGTTAGCTGGAAACTGTGCCCTAGGCTGGATAAAGCTAGGCTTGGTTGAGGCACCTTTATTTAAGTGTCAGCTCTGCATCATTGTTTTCTTTTCCTCTTCCTGGAACTGGGAGACTATCCCAGCAGAACAGAAGTGCAAGATTAAGCAAGTATATATATATGCAAAGCCTCTTGAAACCTCTTAAAAGCCAAGGCTTAGAATTGGCACGGATCGTTCTATTGGCCAAAACAAATTACATGGATGAACTCAGAGTCAGAGTTGGGGAGCACAGCAAATTTCCATGACAAACCACATGGCCACAGGAAGAGTGAAGAACTAGGGCCTTTAACGCAATTTTCCAGGCAGACAATGCCACACAACCATGTCTCACTATAAAAAAAGGCTGAAAAACAAAAACATTTACCTGGGACATAAATATTAAAACAACACTTATTTATTTTCCCCTTTTTTCTTCCTTCTTTCTCCTTCTAATTCTCTTTTTCCTTAACCTCCTCCTTCTCTTTCTTCTCCCTTTTCTTTCTTTTTTTTCTTTTTGCAAAGAAAGGGAGTGGAGACAGATATCGGGTAGGCAGTGAATATTAATAATCATTATTTCCTATATGGTACTCATATCTTTAGTGTGGTTGCTACTGGACCTCTCTGACAGCCTTCCTTTGTTGACCATTGCTTATTCTGTTTCCTGCTTCTGAATATTGAACCTTACCCACATGCTGGATTTCCCACTTGGTGCTTCCTGCCATGCTCCCTTGATGTCATCTCTTGCCCTTTGCTAGGAGTTCCCTTAATTGCCTGCATTGAATCTCGGAGTCTATACATTTTAGACAGTTTCAGTATCCCCACTTAATTTTTTTTTTTTTTTTTTTGAGACAGTGTCTTGCTTTGTCTCCCAGGCTGGAGTGCAGTGGCACTATCTCTGCTCACTGCAACCTCTGCCTCCCAGGTTCAAGCAATTCTCCTGCCTCAGCCTCCCAAGTAACTGGGATTACAGATGTGTGTCACCACACCCAGCTAATTTTTGTATTTTTAGTAGAGATGGGGTTTCACCATGTTAGCCAGGCTGGTCTTTAACTCTTGACCTCAGGTGATCCACCTGCCTCAGCCTCCCAAAGTGCTGGAATTAGAGGTGTGAGCCACTGCACCCAGCTCCCATTTAGTTTTGATGAACATTAAGTAAAAGAAAAATGGGAAAAAAAATGTAATGACATTTTTGTGAATCTTAAATACAGCCTATCAAATTACAATTTTATCTGACTAAATGTAATCATCAAGAAATAAGATTAGATAGAAGAGAAAAGCATAGCCAAATTAAGGCTGAGGATTTAAAGCAAAAGCAAAAAAGAGAATCTCAAATCAATAACTATCCCTGAGAGCTGAATGTAGGCAGGGCTCCTTGAATGCAATCGTTATTGACTGAAATCAGCTGACGAAATCTAGTGGCAAACACAGTGGGAGAGTGTGAAGGTTGGTGTGGCCCAGGAACAATATGACAGGAAAAAATGATGCAAAGTCCCAGCTGGACAGCAGGACTTGGTAAATTAGACTTGTTTCTGACATTTTAGAGACAATTTTTGAAGAAGCTTGAACACTTGAGAGAGGCTTTGATGTTATTGTGTTCTTATAAAATCGAGGCTCTCTATCAAATTTTAAATCATATGTTTCTGCAATATTGGCTGCATGCTGTTCCCATTACTTTGCAGTATTTATAGAATTCAGATATAAATGTGATTATTAAAACCAACACAGTTTTTTGGTCTTTAAAATAGAACATATGAAAATATGCTTTAAAAGCAATTTATAAAACAGATCAAATAGTTTCCTCCCTTAATTTTCAAAATTTAAGAAAATATTTCCTGGAATCTGCTCACATCCAGATGAATATGTTTATATTTACAGCATATATCTTGATCAAAAGGTGTAAACATAAACAGAACAAACACAAAGACATAAAATAAAACACTGGTTGGGACAAGGGAGCCCAAGTTCTACCATTGGCTCTGGCACTAATTTGACATGTAAATTTATGTCACTTCATGTCTCTAGGCCTCCGTTCACACATCTGAAGATGGGATTGTGGAGCAATCATTTATTTTAAAGAAACAATGTAATTATAAATTATGCTTAAGCTAATCTAAGCTCATAGTAATAAAGTCAAGTATTACTGAAGATTGTAAAGCTTTTTTTCACTTGCCTAATTGTTACCCTTAATTCACCAGTAACAATATCTGTTATCAGTATCTTGTAGACTCTTAATAACTTTACCTGCACATAAAAGTATAGTAATTCTTAGGCCCTGGTAAAAGAAAAACAAAAGTAGGTCCTTGTGCCCAGTACCCAGCACAGAGCCTGGCACACTGACAATCGATGCCTGAATGACTTGATCTCTGTGCCCCAGGTCCTGCCTTACAAATGGGTTGGTGCTAAATTTATTTTTCTCCTGTGTTCTGGCTTTTTTCTTCTCAGTCTGCTACATCACTGGGGCTTTAAGCTGTGTCCTGAACTTCACTCTGTGGCAGGGGTTCTACTTGACTCCTGATACATATTTTTCTGAAGTCAGCTACGGCTTCCCATCTGGTGGCAGCCTGGCACCGCTGGGCACACCCAGTTCTTGTCTCAACCAACCCAGTCTCCTCTTGGGAATATGGTTGACTCTTCCAAGTGTGGTGACTGTGTCATAAGAAAACACATAACAGCATGGGTATTTTTAAGTTTTGTGGTGTTTTCTCATAAGTCTGTTGTACAGTTGGACCGTAAATGGACACCTTGGGCCAGCACAATCATCTGCAGGCCATGACATAAGTACAGTGGGACTGAATTTATTGGCTCTGAGTTTTCCCAGCATGACCTCAAACTATTACTTAGGTTTTTATATAAGCAAATAGACTTTTGGCTGCTACAGGTTCTAGCACAGATGCCTGAAGGAGTGACATAAAATATGTTGCCAATTAACTGTCTGGAGGGACTACTGTGCAATTTGAAACCATTGGAATATCCATGGGCTTTCCCAAAATAACTTTTCTGAAAGTGATGTTTTTGTGTCAGCTAATTTGCTTGTCTGACGGTCTATTATGATGAACACACAGGACCATGAAAATGCTCTTGCCATATTTGGTTCAAATTTAAAATTTTATTTAATATTCTATAGACAAAAGACTGCATATGTAGATTATAGACTAAAGAGTATGTATGAGTAGTCCAGTCAAAAAGGATATAATGTAAATTTTTTAAAAAAGATTATCTTCTATTTAGACTAATCTATGCTGATTACTTAAGTAATTGGTCAGATAAAGTATTGTCTAAGACTGAGCTAAACATATTACAATGTACTATATTTTGATTAAATATTTTTAGGGGAGAATAAAAACCAGAGCAACCATGAACCCCAATGATCTTTTAACTTTTTTCGGTTTATCCATCTAAGTTCTGTAGATCTTTTATGTAGTTATTTATTGTAAAAATGTATTGTAACAACAGAAGTGAAAATAAAAATGGCAAAATATTCTCTCAATAGCTCTGCTTACATTTTCTCATATTCTCATATTCTTGTAAAGTTATTGTTACCTGAATATGTATAAGTTTTTAGCATTTATTTATAGGGTATAATTATATATCTTAGTTCTTTTTTAAAATTAAGAAATATTTCAGATTTGCAGAATAATATTATGAGCTGATGTACATATATAACTAAGCTTCAACAAGTGTTAAGATATTGGCATGTTTTCTTTAGCTATCTTTCCTTAAAAAAATCATAAAGAAATTAAACATTGTAGAGTTAAGATCTCCTATACCCTGTACGCCCTTCTTGAGTTTTATTTCTCGTTTCTTCTTCAAAGGTAACCATTATCCTCTGTTTAGTGTTTATTTCTCTCATGTGTGACTTTTTACCATGTAAGTATTTCGTCTTTAGCAACCTGGCACATCGTTTTCATGGTTTTATACTTAACAAAAATGGTATTATATTAAATGTTCTTTTGCAACTTATTTCCCTCCAAATATATGTTAGAGATTTATTTATGTCAACACATATAGCTTTAGCTCATTCATTTGAAGTGTCACATAGTAGGCCTTTGAATGAATGTATGGTAACATATATCCATTTTATAACTAAGCTGTGAGCATGACTACTGCTTTACATCACTGGCTGTTGGATAGTTTGTTATACAGGGTATGTAATCCAATTTTATTAGCGATTGACAAGTTGCTCTCAAGATATTTACACCAATTTTATAATTCTGTGATTGCTTCTCAACATACTTGCCAAAGCCTGGTATTGTCAGGTTGCTACATTTTTGTTAATTTCCTGGGTGGGAAATAGTGTTACACTTTCATTTTGTGTTTTTCTGGTTGTTGGTCAGTTTCATTATCTTCTCATATGTTTGTTAGCCATTTAGATTTCCTGTTCTGTGACTTGAATATGTTCCAACTCTTTACCTATTTTAAAATTTGGTTGTTAATATTATTCTTACTAATTTTTAGGAATTCTTGCATTTATTCTAGGCACTAGTTCTTGTTCAATGACATGTTACAAATACCTTCTTTCAGACTTTAGCTTCTGCTGTATTGAAGTCCACTTTATTAATATCTTCCTTTGTACCTTATGTAATTAGTATTGTTTAAGAAATTCTTTTTTATAACAAGGTTATAAACATACTCTATATTTTCTTTTAAACATTAAAAAATTTTGTTTTTAACATTTTGGCTTTAATTCCTTGGGATTTATTTTGGAGTATGGCATAGGATGGCATATTACTTAATGTTTTACCTTTGGATAACCAATTATTATAGCCCCATTTACTGAATTATTGGCAATGCCACTTCTATCACATATCTAGTCTTTATATTCCTGTGTCTGTTTGCTGGATTCTAGTCTGCTCCTGGTCTGCTAGTTTATTCTGCCAATGCTCTCCCAGCTTAAATGACAAAACTTTAAAATAAATGTCTTCATATCTGGTCTTTAGTCCTTGTTAATTAATTTTTTCTTGATTGTTTTTGCCTATTTGATCTTTCATATTTTAGGATAAACTTATCAAATTGCATGAAAGACCTTGTTAGGATTTTGATTGGAATTATATCAAATTTTTATATTAACTTGGGGACATTTGACAATTTAAGGTCTGGAGCCCTGGGATTCATAAATATAGTATCACTATTCTTTTAATGAGTTCTTCAATAATGTCTTCTAAATTTCTCCATAAAAGTCTTCATAGTTTGTGTTAGTTTTATTTTTAGGTACCCTTTGATGTATTGCTATAGAGAATGGTATCTTTTTCTTTTACATTTTGTAATTACTTATTAATGGTAATAGAGGGCTTTTTAAAACAATTTCTAACTTTTTTGGGGACATAGTAGGTATATATATTTATGGGTTACATGAGATATTTTGATGCAGGCATGCAATGTGTAATAATCACATCAGGGAAAATGGGGTATCCATCACCTCAAGCATTTATATTAATATCCTTTTAGTTATTTTAAGAAGAGGAATTAAATTATTTTTTAGTATAGTCATCCTGTTGTGCTAGCAAATTCTAGGTCTTACTTATTCTGTCTGGGTTTTTTTGTACCCATTAACCATACCCCCAGAAGGCCTATTTTTGTTCATTGACTTTATTATATATTCAGCAATCCTTCTAAACTCAGTCATCAATTTGAATAGTAGGTTTAAGAATTATCTTGGATTTTCTGTATGGACAATTATATTGTCAGAATATAAGGGCCATTTTTTATATTTTTTCCCTATTATTACCATCTTTTCATTTGTTTATCTAGACTTTTCTAGGATTTGTTTCCAATAGGCTGTTGAATAAAAGTGGTGATGAGTGTATTCTTGTCTTGTTTCTAATGTTAAAGAAATGTCTTCAGTTTGTTTGGCTAGTTGATAGATATCCTTTATCAAGTTATGTTGGTCATTACTCTCTTTGTTCTTAGATCACTGCCTTTCTCTTGCAAACTGCATCTCCTAGACACTCCCAACTGGGTTTTGGCTATGTTTGGCCAATAGAATGAACTGTTAGGAGACTGGAGTGGAAGAAAAAGTGAAGTGTTTCTTTCCTACTCTTGATGTTTCTTCAGATAGGATCTGGCAGTAGTTCCACCTCCTCCTAGAAACACTTCCTTTTTACATGGTTCTCATTGATACTAGATAGTCTTTATATACATCCAGCCCTTGCCTGGTGGCCTTAGGTCTTGGCCTCTACCTACACTACCTCCTTCTTTTGTACCTCACATTAGGAATATAATGGCTTCCTGCTTCATTAGTGTTTGTCACCTTTTCTGATTTTGTGCTCTCTCCACACCTCTGTAACTAGTTCCCTATGTTAAATTCCTTACAGGACAATTTGGTTTGGGATTTTATTGACTGGACCCCAATAATACATCAGATTAGAAAAGTACCAGTCCCTTCTTTGTTTGCTAGTGGTATTGTTTGTCTGCTTTGTTTTGTTTTAATATAGTGAGATTACATTTTACTAAATCATTTTTGTTATTGAGTTGCTATATATGAACAACTGAGAATTGTATATTTTATTACCCTTTTATTCTATTAATGTGGTATATTGAATTTAATAGACTCCCTAAAGACACACCATTTTTGCACTCCTTAAGTAAACCCTATTTGTTTATGATGTCCTTTTAAGAACATTGTGCTGATCATCAGGTGGGAGAATCCTTACTTACATGTTCTTCCTTTTGCAGGGCAGATTAGAACATGATGATTGTGGTTCACATGATATGTGATTAACGTTTCTGTGTAATCAGGACTTGCAACACCCCAAATGCTCCGATCTGACACTTCTTAAAAAATAAACAAATAAAAACACAGTGCTAAATTTTATTGTTTGCTATATTTTAAAAGAATTTTTGCATTTGTGCTTATGAGTGTAATTATTTTATAATTTTCTTGTATTGCCCTTATCTAATTTAGGAATGCAATTTCAGTGCTCATTGTGAGTTTCATTTGTGTTCATTTTAAAGGTAATTGGTTGTTTATCTCAGCTTTTAGGATTAACTCTTCATCCTTGACAATTACGGTTTTATTATGATTTTATTCTTTTGAATAATTATCTCTCTAAATATTACTTCCCCTTGTTTCTTTCATGCTTTTCTTATATTCCTATGAGATTTACATTGGACACACTTTCTCCTCTGTTCATGTAAAAATGTAATTACTGCTTTTAAATAATACCATGTTTTTATTTTTGCAAGTTGAATTTCTTATTTTTTCTTTTTTTTATGGATATGATTCACTTGTTAATTTAAATAGTGTAATAGATTGATTACAAATTCTTTGTTTTTTTATAAAATTAATTTTGTCTTCAGTAAATTAACATTCTGATTATATATTTTTTCTGGTTGTCTTTCTGAGCTTTAGATTTGGTCATAGTATTTTGATTTGCAGCCTCATTTTGAATGGTAGCTTCTGGCCCACTTTTATCTCCTTCTCTGCTTGCCCCTCTCTAATAAGTGGTTTTTTGTTTTCACATAGGCTCCAGGTCCCCAGTAAGAACCAAGTGTTTTAATGTATTTTGGTGCCTCTGTACTCATACAATTTTGGTGATATTGCAGATCCAAACACCAAGTCAGTTATTGGCTTAGTTCTATTTCTAGACTTGAGCCTTTGTTTGTGTCCTACTACCTTGCCCATTGCAGTAGGCAGACTGATGGCTCCCACAGATGTCCAGATCCTGATCCTAATCCTTAGAACCTATGAACATGCTACCTTATAAGGCAAAAGAGACTTCGCAGATGTGATTAAGGTGAAGGACTTCGTATGAGGAGATTATCAAGGTGGTCTAATCTAATCACATACATTTTCAAAACCAGAGAAAATTTTCTAGCTGTAATCAGTCAGAGATGACCAGAAAAAGAGTCAGAGAGTTGCTGTCTTTGAAAATGAAGGAAGGCGCTCGTGTGTCAAGAAATGATGAGTGGAAAAAGGAAAGGAGCTAGAAAAATAAAACAAATTCTCCCATAACCTTCAGAGAGGAATGCAGTCCTGCTGACATCATGATTTTAGCCCAGTGAGAACTGTGTCAGTGTACAGAGTATAAGATAATACATTTACATTTTTGAGGTAATTCGTTATAGCAGTGATGGAAGACTGATAATAATTAGTTTTACCAACCAATTAGAAACTATATCCTCAGTAAGAGGTGTATTTCTTTTAAAAGTACTTTCAATACTTTAAAAGTACTTTTACATACTTTTTAAAGTGCTTTCAATGTAGTGCTTTTTAAAGTTCCATTTTATTTCCTTTTTTGCTATACCTCTTTTCAATGTATTAATGCTTGCTCTAGGAACCCTTAATAAATGGTTATATTACAATAAAGATGTATTACAATATGCATCTTTAACACAGTTTGCATTGAATTAATATTATACCACTTCACACGCTATTTAAGAACCTACATTTACCCCACCTCTCCTTTGTTTTACTATATAACACTTCTATCTATATTATAAATCCCACAATGCAGTCTTATAGTTTTTAAGGTAAACAATTATTTTTGAAACAATTAAATAAAAGAGTATTTTTTATTTGCCTTTGTCATTACCATTTCTACTTTTTACTTAGCCCTGTAATTCCAAGTTTTCATGTACCATAATATCCCTTCAAATTAAATAACTTTGTTAAGTACTTCTTGTAAAATGAAACTATTGGCAAACATTATCTCAGCTTTCCTTTATCTGCAAATACTTCAATTTAACCTTGCTTTTTAACATATATTTTTTATGGATGTGGAATTCTAGGGGAATAATTTTCCCCCCAGTACTTCACAGATGTTACTTTATTGTCTTCTGGCTGCCATTGTTTCTTATGAAAAGTCATTGCTTATTCGTATCATTGTTCTTCTATATGCACTGTGACTTTCTTCAGTAGCTGTTTTAAAAATTTTCTTTCATATTTAGCAATTTGACTGTGATGTTTGTAGATGTTGTTTCTGTTAAAATATTTATTGTGCTTGGGATTTGTTAGGCTTCATGCATCTGTGACTTGAGGTTTTGCCCATCAAATGTGCAAAATAGTCCGATTTCCTCCAAATATTTTTCTGTTATGTTGCCTTTCCCTTAATTATACATCTGTTGGACTATTTAAATGTATCTTACAAAATGCAGCTGATTTTCTCCTTACAAACTATTTAATATTTTTTCTTCAGTTTATATGATTTCAATTGGTCTGTCTTCAAGTTCACTTAGTCTTTTATCTACAGTGTGCAATTTGCTGTTAATCTTATCCAGTATATTTTGAAATGGAAAATACAGTGTAGTATTTTTTTCTTGGTTGTAGAATTCTATGTGGTCCTTCTCTCTTTAAATACTTTTTACCTACTATATTCTTCTTTAATACATTAACAATAATTGTTTTAAAGTTCTACCTGCTCCTTAAGTAATGGGGTCATCTGCAGTTCTGCTTCCATTGGCTGTTTGTGTTCCAGACACTATGGTAAGAAGAACAATAGAGGCGTTTCATCTCTCAGACAAGGTGAGAAGCTGATTGCTCAGATTCCTTTTATAGTTGAGTTGTTCCAGATTGGGCCACCACTTTAACTAGATTAAGTTCATCTGTGACTAGCCCAACTTCCAACATCTAGTACAGCTGCCTCTTTTGATTTAGCTGTGTTTGAGCTGGGAATGGGCTGAGCTGCAGTTTTTGATTTTTAAACTTTGTTGTTTTATTCACTCCAACTATGTTCCAGGCATCCAGTCACTGTGAGAGTATGCAGAACTATGGTTCCAGACTCTTCTCCACTGTTGCTACGTTGTGGGAAAGAAGGTGAATTTGGGGAACAAATACGTTTTTTGTGTATGTTTGCCTTTCTTCCAGGTTCCCTTCTGTTTGGCTGGCCCACACTATCTTCTAGAAGCTTGTCTAATTTCTCCTTTTCCTTGTAAAATGTGCCAGGGCCAAGGGAAAACTTTTCCTTTACTCTGTAAAAGTTAACTGAAAATCAACTCACAAAAGGCAGTTTAATAGGCAAAAAGGCATACCAATTTGTTAGCACGTACAGGAGGACTTTATGAAATCTCAGTATAGGATCTCAGAGAAAAGAAGATTGTTGACACCTTTACATCACCTTGAAACCCTAAAAAAAATACGGTTTTGGGTCATGGCAAAACAGGTATGGAAGGGAGAGGAAAGGAGGCCTGACTAGTGAATATGGTCTGGTTATGCAGATAAAACCTCAGAGGTAGCAGCCCTGAAACAAAGTACATGTTTCTTTAAGATCTCAGTTAATCTTTCCTAAATCAAAACAGGGGAGGCACTCAGAGAGAGCCTGGCTGCAGTAGTGCAGACTTTCTCTAGAGATGCAAGTTTCCCACAAAAGAGAGATTTTCAGCAGTATTTTGAGCCCTCTGAATAATCATCTTGAAATATGTCAAAAAATATTTTAAGGTGAAATATTTTGTTTCTTTCAAATGTCTTGGTTTGTGGAAAGTCTGATGCCCTATGTTCCAGTACCTAAACCAACCATCCATCTCCAGGTATGGAAATTTCTGTGGTCTCTATTCTTGTAAGAAGGGGTCTACCTGAAATTCCTTTCATCAGACCACAAATAAGCCATGACCATGCTGATGCTCTATTTCGTTGTATAGTAATATTTAAAGTTGATTTTAAGTTAAAAAATTTCAGAGAAATAAGAGACTCAAAAACAGTTTTGTTAGAGTTGCCTGAGACATTTCAGTTCTATTTCATTTACAGTTTGTAAAAGAAAAAAAATACTGTCTTTAATATCATAAATTGGTCCTCTAATTTTTTTTTATGCACTATTTATTTTAGTTGGGACTTAAATTCCCTTACGTGGATTGTCTTTATCTCTCTTTGTTAGTAATTATAGTAACTTTTCACAAAACATAGAGTGGGCTTTATCTTTTTTTTTTTCTTGAGACGGAGTTTCATTTCCTGTGCTGGGGTGCAATGGCACGATCTCGGCTCACTTCACCCTCCACCTCCTGGGTTCAAGTGATTCTCCTGCCTTAGCTCCCTGAGTAACTGGGATTACAGGCACGTGCCACCATACCCGGCTAATTATTTTATTTTTATTTTTTAAATATTTTTAATAGAGGTGGGGTTTCATTATGTTGGCCATAAACTATTCTTCTGTTACTCTCTCAGTTGTATCCAGGCATCATGCTCTCTATTTTATCACTACTTTAAAAATGGGATGGTTTTCCTCAAATGGCTCAAAGCGTTATTGATGTGAAAAATTTTAGAATGGCTATTTCATAAGGCGTTTTAGAGACTCACATAGTGAGGATTACAGGGAAACTGTAGGAGAGTAATAGTGTAATTTATTTTCACTTTTAATTGTCAAAAAATCCCTAAATATAAATGTATTAAAATATGAAGTGAGAGTTCCTCTTTTCAAACGACATTGACTAAACTATCAAAGCTGAAAACAATTGGCTAATCTGTACCACTCTCTATATTACATACTGAGTGCACATGTAGGAATGGGGTTACTTGGGGATACTTCCTATCTGTTTCACTGCTCTACTTGTTTGCCTTGATACCAGGCATGTCCAGGTGTGTATTTACTTTTAACTTTTCAGTAGTAAGTATGATCTTTATTTGTGAAGATTACCTTTTTCTGCAATTCAGGAAAATCACCAGCCGTTTATTTTCAGCTGTCACTTCTTATTCATTCTCCCTGATCTCCATGTTGGGAATGCTGATTAGCTTCACGTTGGAGCATTTTAGTCTATCCTCCAGGACTCTTAAATCCTTTTCATATTTAAAAAACTTGATATTTTTATGCTGGCTTTGATTTAATTTTTCTGTATTCTCCTCCAATTCATTAATACTCTTTGGCTAGGATTTATATAATCTATAATTTTTTAATAATAATGATGAAAATTTTAATTTGTGGGATTACTAAGAGCTGCTTCTCCTATTCATATCCTCTCCTCCTTTTCTTCTTATTGCTTTTTCAAAATCTCTCCTGTCTTTGATGCATAGCTACTTGTTTTATGTAGTTTTTACTTTGGCTTTTTTGGATGTTATTCCTTTTAAAACTTTTGAGAATTTTAAGAACATTTATTTTTCTAGAAGACTTTCATTTTTTATTTGCCTGGAATTGAGTCTTCCCATTTGTTGAATATTTTACAATTATTTGGGCTATCTTTCATCTTAATCTTTTATGTGTTCTGATTTTTTTTGTTTGTTTTTGAGAGAAGTCTCACTCTCTCATCCGGGCTGGAGTGCAGTTGTGTGATCTTAGCTTACTGCAACCTCTACCTCCTGGGTTCAAGTGATTCTCATGACTTACCCACCGAGTAGCTGTGATTACAGGTGTGTGCCACCACACTCAGCTAATTTTTGTATTTTTAGAGAGACAGGGTTTCATCTTGTGGCCAGGCTGGTCCCAAACTCAAGGCCTGAAGCTATCTCCCTACCTCTGCATCCCAAATTACTGCAATTACAGGTGTCAAGAACTATGCTTGTGTTCTGGAATTTTAGTTTGCAAGTTCATCATATGCAGAAGTTTCTTCTGTGTCCCTATCTACTTTCCCCATCTTTCAGTCATCTTCCTGACTCTTGGTTTCTGGCGCTTCCATTGGTTTCAGCAGGGTTCCCCATTCAAGAACAATTTTATATTAGTGGATCAGGACTTTTGTTTGCAGAGCTGGTGCTGATCAGTAATAAGAAATTTCGTCCAGTTCCTGTTGTTCCTTCTTGGCGACTGTAGGCAATGACGCTATGAAGGCCTCCAATAGTGGTGATGTACTGACTTTGGTTAATGGGTTGGGGAAACCCTCATGTCAAGACTATCTGGCTTGACTCAGTGTGCCTGTCTGCTCTCTTTCCCCACAATGATTGGGGATTTCCAACCTTGTTGTCACAGTAGAGGTGAAAACTGTCTGCCTGTTTTGGATTTCAGAGCTACTGCTTATATCCCTGTATTTCTTTTTCAATTTTTTTTTCCCCTCTGGAGTCATTTGTGTGTGAGGATGTGTTTGCATATTTTCTTGTATTATATCTTTGCTATTTTGGTGTAGAGGCAAGAGGTAGAAAGGTGGTCTTCTATGTAAAATCATATACCATCTTGAGCAAAGGTTCAGATTTATATTTATAAATAGTATATGTAAATATATTTGAAATAAGTATTTAGTAGGTTAGAGGGCATTGAGGCTTGAGACATGAGTTCCTTTCTGAGAGATTTCAGGATTTTTTTCCTGAAAAAGATACACTGTTTTGTGGCAAGAATAATGGAGGAGAAAGAGATGAATTCCAGAGATTTCAAAAACAGTATCCAATTAGAGATGAACAGTGGTTCTCAACAGAGCTACACCACCCCCAAGGGGGTGTTTTGGAAATTGATGGTAGTATTTTGGGTTGTCACGGTTATGGTGAGAAGCTTCTGATATTTAGCAGGTAGGGTCCAGGCATGGTTAATTTCCAGGAATGTGCAGGACAGTCCTGTTCAACAATCTTGTATGTCCTGAATGACTTTCAGATGTCCCAGGCAGACACTCATGTGGGTGAAGCACCTATTTAAAATCATTTAAGTACAAACCTATTTTACATGTTAATATTAAGTATTTTTCACAAGATTTTATTATATACTGAATTTTCCAGGAAAACTACCGTATTAATTCAGTGAATACTATACTTTTTTTGTTTGGAACTTTACCACAAATTATTCACCATTTCAGAAAATTGTTTCACTGACAGCAACAGTGATCATGGTATTAAATCACCATAATAACAAATCTGGACTATTTTGTTATCTGTGATGTTCATTCACAATGGAGAAAATAAGAGATTGTTTTGAATAAACTTAAAATTGAATATTATCTAATGAAATCACATGAAGAATGAAGATTTCACTACATTTTATAGTTTCTTAAGAGAGTTTCATAATATGAAACTGGTAGATAAGACTTCTGTTTGAGGAGATAATATAAAATTATTGATCATATTGTAGTGATCACATTTTTTTAGTGATACAATAATAAATATCTATATTGGAAATTACATAATGAAATTAGTTATTGCTTTTGGGATCCTGTTGCTTTTCAACATTATTCTGATACTGTCTCCAAAGGCCTAGCACACTAGTTCTCTTTAGTCTTTTGTACTGAAATTCCTTTTTTAAAAAATGACCCTTTATTTTCCATCATCTACTAAAAGCTATGGTTTCTGGAGTCTTTGTAAATTCTGAGACTAAATGTATGCTTCAATCTGTAGGGAGATTTCAGGAAAGATGATAATATTTTTGCCCTATCCCATGTCATAACAAAATGGTGCTTTTAACATTAGACTTATAAATACAGCCTAGCTTATTTATGAGGATATCCTACTTTCACTTATTTCTTCCACTTCAAAAGCATGTAACTAATCTTGGCATTTATCCTTTCTTTATTCCATGTTATTTTCCTCTTTCCCTTATCTTACAAAAACAATTTTGGTGCATTAATACGTATCTTGTCAGGTTTTATTCTAATACTACTCATGTTGCTGTTCTTTTCTTCTACCAGCTACTTTGTATGGTTGACCTCTGATCATCTTTCTTTTCTGAAATCTACATATTCTTATTATAAGTAGATGCAATCACCTGACTACTTCAAAATCTCTTCTATTGTAATGATGTCTGAGAATTTACATATTGGAATACATGTGATTTTATCATAAATTTACTTTTAAAAATTTTCATTTTATACTATAGTTAGGACTTCATACTGATTATTTTGATGTTTTTGTGGACCGAATTTTGTTTACTCTCAAATTCATAGTTAAAATTCTAACTCTAGCATAACCCCCAATGTGATAGAGCCTTTAAGGAGGTAATTAAGGGGTTAGGTGACATCATCAGGGCAGGACCCTAATCCAATATGACTTATGGCCTCTTAAGAAGAGAAAGACGCAATAGGGATATGCACACACAGAGAAAAGACCACGTGAAGACACAGTGGGAGGGTGGCCTTCTGCAAGCCAAGAAGAAAGGCCTCAGGAGAAACCAAGTGAACTGATACCTTGATCTTGGACTTCTAGCCTTCAGAACTGTGAGAAAATAAATTTCTGCTGTTTAAGCCAATCAGTTTTTAGTATTTTGTTATGGCAGGCCTTGCAAACTAATACAGGTATTAAATCTGTAGGTAGGTGAAATTGTCTGTGATTATCTCTTTCAAGCAAGTTAAAAGGGTATCACAAAACATTTGTTACAAATGAGGTTTGGGAAAGTCATGGAGTACTCACCAATAGCCACATGCTCTCCATATTCTCCAGCCCCCATGCAGCTTGCTGGAGCCATAAAACCAGCATTACCTCTGGCTTGTGAGCAGAAATACTACATTATTTCTAGACTGAGCTATAGATGAGTCAAAATATAACTTCTAGTGCCATCTTTGTACCTGTGACAGCAATTACCAAGTCTTGCATTCAGATGGTGGAGCTCAAGGAGCTACATCTGAGACAGCTGCTCCCGAGGATTGAAAAAATTCATACTGGACATTGTGTGAGTGAGAAATACACTTTTCTCAGGGTCACAGGGTTAATTTTTTTAAGATAACAAAACTTACTGCTACTCTGATTATGCAAAATTTGGCATAGGAAGAAGAATGCTGCAGTAACAAAAGCTGAAATATGTTTCATTGGCTGCGCTGTCAGGTAGAGGAGGCAGGGAGACTTTATTGGAGTCTGGGAACATGATGATCTATGTTATATGGAGTAAAAATATATTAACACTACCACCTCAGGTAATATAGAAGGCTAGCAAGGGGTTGGAAAAGAGAACATTAACTATGTATGCAGGGTGCTATGGGTGACTTTCAGCAAGATATAAGAAAAGAGGTGAAATGAATAAAGCATTGTGGTGAACAGAAGGAGTCCAGGACCTTGCAGTGCTGGAGAAGCCAACTGCTTTGAGATCCTAGATGAAAGATATTTAAACAAGCCTTCAGAAATAAACACCCTAAAGGCCTCTTAGGTGCCTGAAAAGCTTCAAGGAAAAGATTAGAAGGAGAATATGGTCTCCCCATAGTAGCCCAGCAACTTCAGGGTAACAGCCACCAAGTTAAAAACAAATATACAAAGAAAAAACAAACAAACCCACCAAAAACCTCACATGGGTAAGAGAGAAAATAAGTACAGATTTATGACATCACAGAAAGACCCAAAGTTGTAGTTTCTGGAATATCGTTCTCAAAAGATGCAGATTGATAATGAGACATGAATCTGGTATAAAAAAGCTGTGACTATTGGAGATTTATTTATTTTAATTTTTATGTTTTTTTCCATAAGTTATTGGGGTACAGGTGGTATTTGGTTACATGAGTAAGTTCTTTAGTGGTGATTTGTGAGATTATGGTGCACCCATCACCTGAGCAGAATACAGTGCACCATATTTGTAGTCTTTTATCCTTGCACCCCTTCCACTCTTGCCCCTAACTCCCCAAAGTCCATTGTATCATTCTTATGCCTTTGAATCCTCGTAGCTTAGCTCCCACATATCGGTGAGAACATACAATGTCTGGTTTTTTATTTCTGAATTACTTCACTTAGAATAATAGTCTCCAATCTCATCTAGATTGCTGCAAATGCTGTTCATTCATTCCTTTTTATGGCTGAGTAGTAGTCCATCATATATATATATATATATATACCACTATTTCTTTGTTCACTTGTTGATTGATGGGCATTTGGGTTGGTTCTACCATTTTGCAATTGTGAATTGTGCTACTATGAGCATGTGTGTGCAAGTATCTTTTTCATAAAATGACTTCTTTTCCTCTGGGTAGATACCAAGTAGTGAGATTGCTAGATCAAATGGTAGTTCTAGTTTTAGTTCTTTAAGGAATCACCACGCTCTTTTCCACATAAGCTGTACTAGCTTACATTCCCACCAGCAGTATAGAAGTTTTCCCTGATCATTACATCCACACCAATGTCTACTGTTTTTTGATATTTTGATTATGGCCATTCTTGCAGGTGTAAGGTTGTATTGCATTGTGGTTTTGATTTGCATTTCCCTGGTCATTAGTGATGCTGAGGATTTTTGCATATGTTTGTTGGCCGTATTAGTCTGTTTCCATGCTGCTAATAAAGACATAACTGAGATTGGGAAGAAAAAGAGGTTTGCTGGACTTACAGTTGCACATGGCTGGGGAGGCCTCTGAATCATGGCAGGAGGCAAAAGGCACTTCTTACATGGTGGTGGCAAGAGAAAAAGTGAGGAAGATGCAAAAACAGAACCCACCAATAAAACTGTTGGATCCTGTGAGACTTATTCACTACCATGAGAACAGTATGGGGGAACCGCCCCCATGATTCAAATTATCTCCCACCAGGTCCCTCCCACAACATGTGAGAATTATGGGAGTACAATTCAAGATGAGATTTGGGTGGAGACACAGAGCCAAATCATATCATTACACCCCTGGCCCCTCCAAATCTCATGTCCTCATATTTTAAAACCAATCATGCCTTCCCAACAGTCCCCCAAATTCTTAACTCATTTCAGCATTAACCCAAAAGTCCACAGTCTAAAGTCTCATCTGAGACAAGACAAATCCCTTCCTCCTATGATCCTGTTAAATCAATAACAAGCTAGTTACTTCCTAGATACAGTGGGGTGCAGGCATTGGATAAATGGACTTATTGCAAATGGGAGACATTGGCCAAAACAAAGGGGTTACAGGGCCCATGCAAGTCCGAAATCCAGTGGGGCAGTCAAGTTCTAAAGCTCCAAAATAATCTCCTTTGATCCATGTCTCACGTCCAGGTCACACTGATGCAAGAGTTAGGTTCCCATAGCCTTGGGCAGCTCTGCCCCTGTGGCTTTGCAGGATATAACCTGCTGCCTGGCTGCTTTCACAGGCTAGTGTTGAGTGTCTGTGGCTTTTCCAGGTGCAAGGTGCAAGTTGTAAGTGGATCTGCGGTCTGGAGGACAATGGCCCTCTTCTCACAGCTCCACTAGGCAGTGCACCTGTAGGGACTCTACGTGGGGGCTCTGACCCCATATTTCTTTTTCGCACTGCCCTAGCAGAGGTTCTCCATGAGGGCCCCGCTCCTGCAGCAAACTTTTGCCTGGGTATCCAGGAGTAGCCATACATCTGAAATCTAGGTGGAGGTTCCCAAACCTCAATTCTTGATTTCTGTGTATGCACAGGCCCAAGACCATGTGGAAGCTGCCAAGGTTTGGGGCTTGCACCCTCTGAAACCATGGGTTGAGCTGTACCGTGGCCCCTTTAAACAATGGCTGGAGCAGCTGGGAAACAGGACACCAAGTTCCTAGGCTGCACACAGCATGGGGACCCTGGGCCTGGCCCACAAAACCACTTTTTCTTCCTGAGTCTCTAGGCTTGTGATAGCAGGGGGTGGCAGCAAGAGAAATAACGAGGAAGATGCAAAAGTAGAAACCCCTGGTAAGACCATCAGATATCATGAGATTTATTTACTACCACAAGAATGGTAAGGGGGAAACCGCCCCCATGATTCAAATGATCTCCCACTGGGTCTCTCCCATAACACATGGGAATTATAGAAGGACAATTCAAGATGAGATTTAGGTGGGGACACAGAGCCAAACCATATCATTGGCCATTTGTATATCTTCTTTTGATAATTGTCTATTCATATCCTTAGCCCACTTTTTGATGGAATTTTTTTTTCTTACTGATTTGTTTGAGTTCATTGTAGATTCTAGATATTAGTCCTTTGTCAGATGTATAGATTGTGAAGATTTTCTACCACTCTATGGGGTGTCTTTTTACTCTGCTGGCCGTTCCTTTTGCCATACAAAAACTCTTTAGTTTAATTAAGCCCCAACAACTTATCTTTGTTTTTATTGCATTTGCTTTTGGGTTCTTGGTCAAGAAATCCTTGCCTAAGCCAACGTCTAGAAGGGTTTTTCCAATGTTATCTTCTAGAATTTTTATAGTGTCAGGTCTTAGATTTAAGTCTATAATCCATCTTGAGTTGATTTTTGTATAAGATTAGTGATGAGGATAGAGTTTTCATTTTCCCATATGTGGTTAGTCAATTATCCCAGCATCATTTGTTGTAAAGGGTGTCCTTTCTCCACTTTATGTTTTTGTTTGGCTTTGTCAAAGATCAGTTGGCTGTAAGTATTTGGGTTTATTTCTGGGTTTTCTATTCTGTTCCATTGGTCTATATGCCTATTATTATACCAGTATCATGCTGTTTTGGTGACTATGGCCTGTAGTATGGTTTGAAATCAGGGTAGTGTGATGCCTCCAGATTTGCTCTTTTTGCTTAGTGATGCTTTGGCTATGCAGGCTCTTTTGTGGTTCCACGTGAATTTTAGAATTGTTTTTTTCTAATTCTGTGAAGAATGATGGTGGTATTTTGATGGGGATTGCACTGAATTTGTAGATTGCTTTTGGCAGTATGGTCATTTTCACAATATTGATTCTATCCACCCACGAGCATGAGATGTGTTTCCATTTGTTTGTGTAGTCAGTTTCTTTCAGCAGTGTTCTGTATTTTTCCTTGTAGAGGGCTTTTGACTCCTTGGTTAGGTATATTCCTAAATATTTTTATTTTTTGCAGCTATTGTAAAAGGAGTTGAGTTCTTGATTTAGTTTTTTGCTTGGTCACTCTTGGTATATAGAAGAGCTACTGATTTGTGTACAGTAATCTTGTATCCAGAAATGTGGCTGAATTCTTTTTTCAGTTCTGGAATCTTTCTGGAGGAGTCTTGAGGTTTTTCAAGGTAAATGATCCTGTTGTCAGCAAACAGCGACAGTTTAACTTCTTTACTGATTTGGATGCCCTTTATTTCTTTCTCTTGTCCAATTGCTCTGGCTAGGACTTCCAGTACTACATTGAAGAGGAGTGATGAAAGTCAGCATCCTTGTCTTGTTCCAATTCTCAAAGGGAATGGTTTTGACTTTTCCCCATTCAGTATTATGTTGGCTGTGGGTTTGTCATAGGTGGCTTTTATTACATTGAGGTATGTCCCTTTTATGTCAATTTTGCTGAGAGGTTTAATCATAATGAGATGGCAGATTTTGTCAAATGTTTTTTTTCTGCATTTATTGAAATAATCATGTGATTTTTGTTTTTAAATTCTGTTTATGTGGTGTATCACGTTTATTGACTTGTGTATGTTAAACCATTCCGGCATCCCTGATATGAATCCCACTTAATCATGTGGATTATCTTTTTGATATGTTGTTGGATTCGGTTAGCTAGTATTTTATTAAGGATTTTAGCATCTATCTTCATCAAGGATATCAGTCTGTAGTTTTCTTTTTTGGTTATGTCCTTTCCTGATTTTGGTATTAGGGTGATGCTGGCTTCATAGAATGAATCAGGGAAGGTTCCTTTTTTCTCTGTCTTGTGGAATAGTGTCAATAGGATTGGTACCAATTCTTCTTTGAATGTCTGGTAGAATTCTGCTGTGACTCTGTCTGGTCCTGGCATTATTTTGTTGGTAATTTTAAAATTATCATTTCAATCTCACTGCTTGTTACTGGTCTGTTCATTAATCTTGTATCTAGAAACTTTGCTGAATTCTTTTTTCAGTTCTAAAATCTTCCTGGAGGAGTCTTTATGGTTTTCAAGGTAAATGATCATATTGTCAGCAAACAGTGACAGTTTAACTTCTTTACCAATTTGGATGCCCTTTATTTCTTTCTCTTGTGTCTATTCTTCCTGATTTAAGCCAGAAGTGTTGTATTTTTCCAGGAATTTATCCATCTCTTCTAGGTTTTCTAGTTTATATGTGTAAAGGTGTTCATAGTAGCCTTGAATGATCTTTTATATTTCAGTGGTGTCAGTTGTAATATCTCCTCTTTCATTTCTTAGTGAGGTTATTTGGATTTTCTCTCTTCCTTGGTTAATCTTGCTAATGGCCTATTAATTCTATTTATCTTTTCAAATAACCAGCTTCTGGTTTCACTTATCTCTTGTACTTTTTTGTTTTAATTTCATTTAGTTCTGCTGTGATCTTGGTTATTTCATTTCTTCTGCTGGGTTTGGATTTGGTTTGTTCTTGTTTTTCTAGTTCCTTGAGGTGTGGCCTTAAATTGTCTGTTTGTGCTATTTCAGTCTTTTTGATGGAGGCATTTAGGGCTATGAACGTCCTCTTAGCACCAACTTTGCTGTATTCCAGAAGTTTTGACAGGTTGTGTCATTATTGTCGTTCGGTCCAAATAATTTTTTTTTTTAAGAAAGAAAAAGAGAGAAAAGAAAGAAAGAGCGAAAGAAAGAAAAAAAAAGAATGTAAGAGAGAAAGAAAGAAGAAGAGAAAGAGGGAGAGAGAACGGGATTCTTGTTCTATTGCCCAGGCTAGAATGCAGCCTAAAAATGGGTATTAAAAACCTCTTTTAGTCCAATAATTGTGCTTACCAATGGAGACAGGAAGGAATAAGGGATGAAAATAACAAACAAGCAGCCAACCAATATTTTATTTAAACCTATGAAATGCTATGCAATTGCTGAGGAGTGATTTACTTCCAATTATGTGGTCACTTTTAAAATAGGTGTAGTGTGATACTGAGAAAAATGTATGTTTTGTGGATTTGGGGTGGAGAGTTCTGTAAATATTTGTTAAGTTTACTTGTTCCAGGTCTGAGT
>CAUYLG010021578.1:0-19576 GCA_963573385.1 Cacajao melanocephalus | reverse complement strand
TTGGTCTCATAAAATGAGTTAGGAAGGATTCCCTCTTTTTATATCTTTTTCTATAGATATGTTTAGATACACCAGTGGTTACCATTGTGTTATAATTGTCTGCAATATTCAGCAGAGTAACATGCTGTACAGATTTGTAGCCCAAGAGCAACAGGCTATACCATATAGCCTATGTGTGTAATAGGCTGTACCATCTAGATTTTTTAAGTACACCCTATGACGTTTACACAATGTGGACATTGTCTAACAATGCAATTCTTAGAATGTACTGCCATCCAGTAAATTGTTCAGTGGTCCACAGTTAATGAAATAATCTGGACTAAAATGTAAACCTCATAGTTACTATTAGAAAGTAATTTCTTATATAAGAAGCACTAAGGTACTAAATGTCCATCCAGTAATACATTGCCTCTCCAAAGAGCTAGTAACCACTTATAAAAAGACTTCTGGTAAGAAAAAAAATTACAAATGTGAAGTAAAATATCCTTAATAGTGTAGTAATCCTGTTCCTCTCTTATGTGTATCATAGCCACCCACACTTGTTTTACTGTATTTCAATCATCTGTCTTTTTTCATTTCCATAGCAGATACTGAGCTTTGAAAGTGAAAAAGCTGTTCTTCCTCTGTTACTTGTTTGCTTTTTAATTGTAGAACAAGACTTGGCACATACTAGGTGCTCAGTACTGTTTGCTGATTAAATGAAGAATAAATAGTACATTGGAGGGAAAGTGGAATTTCAGTCTCCATGATAAGTATTTTTTTTTTAATTCCAGGGAAGTCTTTTGGGCCCCCTTAAAAATATCACTTATGTAACAGCCTACTTAACCGATATATAAGGACAGTGGTCAAGGTAGAAATAAGTCTCTCATTCTCAAAGGGGCCATCAATCATTATAAAAACTATGCATGATCTGTTCAAGGGAGAAAGATACAATGTCTTCGTTCACTGGATTTCATTCCAAGAAAAGAAAGTTGGTTAAACAACTTAAAATGTTGGCCAAACAGACATGCTAGTTTCAATTGGCCTGTGCAATCAATCATTTGGAAAAGATTACTAGATTCTACTATAATTTATTTTATATGTTAGTTTATAAGAATAATGCTTTTTCTTAATCTCAAGTGGAGAAAAATCTAAACTGTCTCTTCCCTCCACTTTGCTTATAAATGACCAGATCTATCCTCTTCTCAACCGTCCGTGCTAAATGTGTCCTCCCTGGAGGTCTGGCCAAATAAGATCAGATGCAAGGCCAAAGTGAATTTTTTCCCATTAGTGAATATGTTTGCTACATGGAGGACACTGTGTGGGCTTGAGCTTATGGATGCAGATGTAGGAAACTGTCAAAGGGATAAAACAGGTTTCATCAGCTGGATGTGGCTGAAATTACATTCATAGTAAGGTCACCAGTCTGATTAAGAATGCATATTGCATATTGGTTAGATTTAATTATAAAAGGTAGTTTGTCAAGTCATAGGAAAATGTTACCAAATGCCATCACTATCTGTAATGACATTGTAAAACCTCGACATGTTTGCAGTCGGCATCCACCTGGATCTTGTGGTCACCATGAGAAATATTAACACACACACTCATTGGAGAAGAAAAGTTGATTACTGGCATATGCAATTAAGTAATTAAGCAGATTACCTATTTTTCTTTTTTGTGGTTAAAAAAGGTTCTTACACAAATTTATTTGTATTTCACTGAACTTCATACTGCTGAGGAAGAAAACATCAAAACCCCACCTTCATAACCTGCAATAGTAAAAAGGGATTATGTCATTGGATTTTACTTTCTCCAAGATGAAGAGCTGCTCTGTTCAAGATCTCTGTATACCCTTCTCATAGACAAAATATCCAGATTGCTTCCACCAGGCTCTAATGTTGAATAGGAATTCTAATGTTATCAAGGTGCACTCAGAACAGTTTGGCAACTTAAGAATCTGCTCTCAGCCAGGACTGGTAGCTCATGCTTACAATCCCAGCACTTTCAGAGGCCAAGGTGTGAGGATTGCTTGAGCCTAAAGAGTTTGAGACATGCCTGGGCAACATGATGAAACCCAGTCTCCACTAAAAATACAAAAAACAAGCCTGGTGTAGTAGCACGTGCCTGTAGTCCCTGGTACTTGGGAGGCTTAGGTAGAAGGATGAACTAAGCCCAGGAAGTGGAGACTGCAGTGAGCCACGATTATTCTACTGCACCCCAGCTTGGGCAATGGTAGTGAGACTCTGTCTCAAAAAAACAAAAACAAACAAAACAGCCCTCTGTACTGTCATCTGCAAGATGCCTTCACCCCCATGGTGATCCAATAAATCTACAGCTTTCAACTGTGCTATGGTACGAGGAAAAAGTGTCACTACCCCAGGAGGAATAAAAAGGCAACTTTCTTAACTGCCTCATTATAAGAACAATCTAGAATTGGGCAAAATATATTTCTTTCTGGCATTGTTTTACTCAGAGTGTCAATATCTTCACTAAAATTGTCACGCAAGGTTTACTCGGACCCAAAATCCACCAGTACAAATATCCGGAAGGATCTCCTGTTTAGTTTGTTTGTTTCATTTGTAACTTGACAACATTTTTTTTCCAGAATGACTTAAAGCCGTACCATGAAATGCGAATTATCTATAGCTGTCACTATAGTTACTTTTATGATCATGATACAATAATATTCAGATATTCTTTTCCTAAAGTGTTTTAATAGTATTGCCTAATCTTCATGAGTAACTACTTTAAATCTTTGGTCTATGATAGCTAAAAGTCTTTTTTCCCCCTATTTTTTCTTTCTTTTTTAAGCATAATTTCTATTTTATTTTATTTTACTTTTTAGAAGGTAGTTTTTCTTCAGTTTTTAAAGACTCAGCTCCTTACGCAGACCTTGGTGGAGGTTGGTGGGCAGCACCTTGGGTCTAAATTGGAGTGGGGTGTCCAATCCCTCACACTTCACAAGAATGATTCCTTTCATACACATTGTGTGAAGAACACAAGCACTGGAGATACGAGCATCAGAAATGCCCTTGATGGCTGTGGACTCTGCTATGTGAACTTAATGGCCTTGTCCTGGGACCCACATGGGACACAGTTTGTGCTGCGAATAGGCTGCATATAGCTGTGGTCTTTTTTGGCATGACTGTTATTCCTTCTTTTTTCTTTCTGTCATTATGAAAGCAAGGTCGCACGAGAAAAGAGTTTTTTTTCTGAGCTGTATCTCCTCCTTCTCCCCCTCCTTCTTTATTCTAATTTATGTAGGTGTTCTTTTATTTCCAGGTAAGTGCATATGAGTCTTGATCTCTATTCGTCTTTATGAAATAACTCTCTTTGTGTATCTCTAAAAGTTGATGGTTACTTCTCTCCAAAGTTTTACAATTTAGTTGAAAAAAAGTAGAATATTGTATCTGTTGTGATGCCAAGAATATTGATATTGGGGGGGCAATTGAGTACAGGAATGAAGGTAGGGAAACCAACGTTACTAGTAAAGTGTGCAGGTACAGACTGGAGATAAACACTGGACATATGGCAAGGTGTGCTGAAGACAAACTGGACAACTTTTGCATGTCAAGATGAATGATTTCAAATATTTCTATGTCTATAGCCCCTTTGTAGATTTTTCAAAAATAGAGGATCTTATTCAGATTTTTGCCTGAGAAAAAATTCCAACTGGAATCAGACTCTATCTGCTTATCTCCAAATATTTACAGTAAGTGACTGTGAAACTAAAGTCAAATAGGTGAAAATAAATATAGATTGATTATAGGAAATAAGATTATATTACAGTTAGAGAGACTTAAGGGAAAGGTCAATTCAGATGAGATAACAGAAATTTATACAGTGTAAGTGCAAAATAGCACTTGGCAACTCATAGTGAAAGGTGAGAGAGGATAGCGTAGTCTGCTCATGCTACCGTAATGAAATACCGTAGACTGGCTAACTTTGACTAAAATAACATAAATCTATTTTCTCATCATTCTGGAGGCTGGGAAGTCCAAGATCAAGGTGCCAGCCAATTTCGTTTCTCATAAAGGCTTTCTTTCTGGCTTGTAGACAGCTGCCTTCTGAGTGTGTCTTCATGTGAAAGAAAGAGAGGGAGCGAGTTCTCTGGTGTCTCTTCTCATAAGACACTAATGCTATCGGATCAAGGTTCCATTCTTATGACCTCATGTAACCTTAATTACCTCCTGATAGGTGCTATCTTGACATTGGAGGTTTTAGCTTCAACATTGAATTTTAGGCAGACATAATTTCTTCCATAACAGAGAGGAAGAAACCAAATCTAGTATCTCTGCAGGATTCTTCTATATTACAAAGTTCAAAGTTTTAAGTCACATATAAGGATTAGCACTTTGTTTTAATCTTCCAGACACGGAAAATAATTATTTAATTAATATTTTAAAAGCTGTGTATTTTAACACTGGAAATAGTTTTGTCTAGTACTAAAAAGGTGTTATCAGCACAAAAAAAATAGAATAAAGTTTAAGAAGACAGAAGAATTCTCTTTTCTCTGTGAATTTTCTCCCTTCTACTTGGTCAGTTGCTGCTTACTTTACAGCCCCCAAGCAGGCTAAGCTGGAAGCTCCATGTCATCTCCAGACTTCAGGCAGAGACGACATGGTCTTCTAGTTCCCTAATGAACAGAAATATCATAATACTATTTTTTATTTCCATATTCCATTAGGTCTACATTGAAGCAGTCTGGAAGTCAATTCAGATATTCCATGGTTTTAAAACCTCCATTGAGAAAAGCTTGTTAGTCACCTGAAAAAGTTCAAGGAGAGGATTTAACTTCCTTGGCTGCATCATTTTAAGCAAGAAAAGATCTGCCAGGGAGGAAATCATGCCTGGTGTCAGAACTCAGTTTGCCCTGAAAACCTGGCTTTCCTGCTTCCCCCTCCTCTTCCCGATTAGGAAGGGAATGGTGAAAGCACCTGAGGTAGAAACGTATAAGCATCTGAATGTATGGCTTTGAAGCCTATTCTTAAAGATAAATATTGCTCTTCACTTCCAACATCTCTGGCTTAAAGTAAATAACAGTTGGACTATTTCATTCTAGGCTTAACGCAGTGTATATGGGTCCAAGCTATTCAAAATGCTAAGTTGCAGAGTCCTGCATCCTTTCAATACAGGATACATGATTCTGTCACCTATTTCACAAAGAAACAGTAAGCAATATATCAGTTTCCTCAACAACCCTACAATCATTCTAAATTTTCTGCATTTTAAAAACTGTTTAACACTTGAATTATTCCTAGAATTTTTATGATTTAAGGGTGTTGTATTGGGCAATAGGCAGAGCTGCTTACCTGGTGGCTCCCCACATGGCCCCTTCCTCTATTTTTAGAAACTAAACTGGTGTGAGTTGCTAATTGACAATGGAATTAGATCAATTGTGGGGAAAGGAGACACCTTTACTTTTCGTTTGATCTTAGACACAGAGGCACAGCTCCACTAAGTGAGCATTTATCTCCAATATCTTGATTCCCCCAGGATAAGTGCAGGTTGCTAAAGTAGCTAATTGGTGCTGATCACATCAAATTGAACAATTATTTGATATTTGATACAGAATTTACAATACAGTGAATATAAGTATGACGGAATTTTTATTTCTCTTCCTGTTGCTTTCTGGCCTATGATTGCATAATTGGGTGATGGGAAGCATTAGAAGAACATTCAGAGATTTGTGGATTATTAGCTTGAATCTTAACACATAAGCAGTGCATTCAGTCCTGAGTACATTACATAAATATTTTACAACAATTTCTTTTATTATTAAGCACAGTTTATTATATATAGAAATCTTATATGAAAGCATTTTTAAAGTAAATACAAGGCAAATTGTTCAGGATATTTGTCGAATTTTATCAATTTCAAACAAATCATTTAAATGAAATCTGGCCATGTCACCAGGATGCCTTGTTTCCAAAATTAATGTCTAAAGATTACACCAATTCTGGTCATTTCATTCCTTTCTTGATGGACTCTGCCTTGTTTTGTTGGAATGCTTGAAGTAAAAGCTTAATTGAAGGTAAAATGAGGAAGCAAAGCAGAGGCTATTTATTACTTTGTTAAAAATTATTTATTTTTGTAATAATTTCAATACTTATTTTAGATTCAGGGCATAAATGTGCATGTTTGTTACATGGGTTTATTATGTGACGCTGAGGATTGGACTACAATTGATCCTGTCATCCAGGTACTATGCATAGTACCCAAAAGTTCATTTTTTAACCCTTACCCCCACCTGCCCTCTAGTAGTCCACAGTGTCTATTATTGTTCTTCATGTCCTTGAGTACTCAATGTTTAGTTCCCACTTATAAGTGAGAACATGGAGTATTTGGTTTTCTGTTTCTGTGTTAATTTGCTTAGGATAATGGATCCCAGCTGCATCCATGTTGTGGTAAAGGACATGATTTTGTTCTTTTTTTATGGCTGTGAAAGTATTTTTATAAAGAGGAGATGAAGATAAGAGCAGTGGCTCATACCTATAATCCCAGCACTTTGTGAGGCTAAGGTGGGAGGATTACTTGAGCCTGGGGGTTCACGACCAGACAGAGCAACATAATGAGACCCCATCCTTTCAAAGTTAAAAAAAAAAAAAGGCATGGTGGTACATGCTAACAATCATAACTACTCAGGAGGCTGAGACGGGAGAATCACTTGAGCCCAGGAGTTTCAGGCTGCCATGAGCTATGATTGCTTTGCTGCACTCCAACCTGGGTGACAAAGTGAGATCCAGTCTCTTAAAAAAAAAAAAGAGACGAGAAAGTAGGTAGAAGTAGGTAGAAGCTGCAGAGAATGTATGATCAAGTGGAGTTTGGCTTTGCTTTGAATGCTTGTTCTGTTGTGCTTTTTGTGAAACCATGCTTTTTATTTAAGATGGGTGATTGTACAGCAGTCTGATGTGATGCAAAGCAAACTCCAGAGTAAATAAGTAAACAAGAGAGAATCCAGACTGCCAATGGAGTAGAGCTAACAATAGTTCCATTGTCAGTAACGATTAGTTTGTTTTGTTCATTGGCTGTTCTATACATGTAAAGGTGAGCATCCAGTTCCAGGTCCCAGTGACACAAAAATCTGCCCTTCCATTCCAATCCATTTCATTTCTGCACCAATTTTATATAAAAGATCAAGTCACAAAATGACAAATTCAAAGATATCTTACTGAATTTGTCCTTTTGAACTTCTTCATTGTTCACATGGCTTACTTGTATCTGAGCCTCTGAGTGTCAACATGCCACAATGGAAGGGAGAGGAGAAAGGCTTGGGCAGGGGATCAGAGAAGGTGCTGCTTTGGGACATGCTTCAGACACAGCACTAGATGTTCTATGAATATTACTTCATTCAATCCTCACAGAAACCATGCAAAATTATTAGGGTCCCCTATTTTATTTACAAGGAGACTGACGTTCAGAAATGTTAAGCAGTTGTTAACAGTTATACTACTCGGAAGTATTGGTTTTACAATTACAACTCAGGTCTCTCTATTTCCTCCAAAGTCTCACATTGGCCCTTTTCATCACACTAATAAATATTGCTTTTTGGGGCAGTCAGAAGAGGGTGTTAGGGAGAATTTGGCTTACAAGGGAATAGAGTATGGCAGCTGGCTGAACAACATCAGATGTAGGACACTGGACTGTTGGCATCTGTCTTTTCTCCTTCTGTTATTGTCTTAATAAAATTATAGAGGACTGCCTGATGACTTGTAAGAACATGTGCTATTTTCCCCATATGTTATAATCATAATCATCTACCTGAAATAATTATCAAAATTTCCAGTGAGTTTGGATACCATTTGTTATAGGCAGGGTCCTGTCATTTGAAGTGTTACTAGCATCGCTCCACAGATATATTAAGCTCATTTATGGCAATTCATTCTTTAACTTTTATCATTGAATGAGATCCCAAACAAGAAAGAACTAAAAAAATGTGGCAACATATACATAGACTGCCATCTGCCAGGGCTGGCTCTTAGAAAGTCAGCAACCATTCCAGGCTTCCTCTTTTTTAGAATTGGAGTCCATTCACCTTGGCCTAAAGGCAGAACAAAAATCTCATGTTCAAATACCTCAATTCAGTACAGCAAAATCACTCAGACTGTGTATGAATGGGTAGGAAGGCTTATTGAATAATCCAAATGTCATTGCTTTTCTTTATATTCTCCATTGTATGATGCCAGCTGCCTTTTAATTTCTACTATATTTGTAACACATATTTGCAAAAATTTTCCATAACATTTTATTTCTGACAGATGCACTGTGGTCATATATATAGTTGGGTCCAAATTGTTTCCATTATGGAAGAAAAATGTGGATTTCAGAAAAATCTTTTTCCTCAGATAAACCATGGAAAACTTTAAAGGATGTTGGATTTTTTTTCTTGTAAACAATTTCAGCTTTCATTTATCAGATTGCCAAGAGCTTGGGCTACTTTGGTATACTGAATAGAAGTTTGCTTTTTGAAATTAACTCTTTGTGACTTTAGTTTATTACCTTACTACTCGGATAAAATCAATATTTAACAAATTTAAATTAGTTGCCTAGCTTTAATTTACATTATGCACTGCTGAAAATCAAAGATTTGTTAAAGGGTAAAGCATCTAAAGCAATATCAGGTCTGTGATTGCAGGAGCTAAACTCTAGGGGAAAAGCTGTATAATGTTTTGTTCCAAAGCAGAAAACAGGGAAGGAAGAGCGGGAACTACAACCACTTGCCAACCATCAGTACCGAATTCATTTCTCTGTCTTATTCCTTAACAGGCATGACTGGTCTGCAGATGAACAGCTTAGTGTTTTGTTGAAAATAAAAGTATTTAACATATTTAAAATAAACAATTGCATTAGTTGAGGATTTTGTGCTTGTTTCCCACTCTACCTACAAGTCCCAACCTCTGTGGCTTTGTATTCAATTCACTTAATAACTTTAAGTTTATTTAAGAATTTAAGGCTCAGTCTATTAGTTTATTTTATCAAAGATCCCTTATTTAAAATGACTTATTTGTAGGTTACATCTAAATGTGTCCTGAAAGGAAGCTGTATTATTCTGTTCACCCACTGCTATAAGGACATAGTCAGGACTGGGTAATTTATAAAGAAAAGAGGTTTAATTGACTCACAGTTCAGCATGTCTGGAGAGGCCTCAGGAAACTTACAATCATGATGGAAGGGGAAGCAACACATCCTTCTTCAGGAGAAGTGTAGAGTGTGAGGGGGCAGGTGGGGAGGATCCCTTATAAAACAATCTGATATTGTGAGAACTCACTATTGGGAGAACAGCATGAGGGTAACCATCCCTGTGATTCAATTATCTCTCACTGGGCCCCTCTCTCAACATGTGGGGATTATGAGAACTACAATTCAAGATGAGATTTGGGTGGAGACATAGCCAAACCATATCACAAGCTAAATATGTATGTTACTATAAATGCATCAACTGATGGGACGAAAGGAAGAGAAAATTACAGTACATTTCACCTTCATTTCTTAAATTTGAGTTTATTTCTTCCTGATTTTTTGTGAGTCAGATAAGATCCAGAGATCCACGGAGTTCTGACAATGTCTTAACAATGAACATAACATTCCACAGTGAGAAACTCAGCTCTGAGCTGGGAATTCGGACTCTCATTCACCATGTTCAGTCTTGCTTGCTCCGTAACATGTCTTGTTTTCCTTCAACATCATGGGAACTTTATTTTTCCAGTCTATTAACTAGATCTCTCCTTTTCCAAAATTTCTGACTCCCTTCAAGGGCCTTAAAATTTAATTTAATCATGTCAAGTTATAAAGTGATGCTAATAAAATATTTCTACATATTAGAACAATATTTATGTACAAGAAATGATAAATTTAAGGAACTCTTAAAAAGGATAGAATATACTAAATTTCCCACCTTCAAGAATGTTTAAGTACATTCTTGGATAATCACTCAATGGAATTTACATAATTTTTTAAAGCTTGTGGAGACGTGCAATAACATTAAAACATTTGTTTTATTATGTAAAGTGAAAAAGGACACAAACTTTTATAATTAATATGACAATTATGGAATAAAAAACTTTGCATTAAAGTGCTAGAATTTGCACAATATATATCAACAGTATTTTTCTATGGGGAGTGGTATTTTGGATTATTTAAAAGCACATCTTACTTTTAAATATGTCTTAAATTCTATTTAACTTATTTATTCAGAAAATGCTTATATATCATGAAGTATATATGTCATGTTTTCTAATTAGTGTAGATGGAATTGTGGTGGGGATAGGCAAAAGGAATTCTCCAATTGCATGTGAAGACTAATGAAAATCACAAATCAAAAAAACCAGCCCACAATTAATTAAGTACTATGATGGCAAAGGCCAAGTTTTTTAAGATAATATAAAGAACAGCACCCCAAATTTGGAAGGAGGGCAAGAAAGGGCAGGTAGAATAGAATACATTCTGCTGCAATTAATAGACACTATGGCACAGCATGTTTTAAAATGCAGTTAATATATTGGCTTATATGCTTAGAATTGCTTCTCCTGGAAATATATTTGGAAATCTTGACGTCTATACCTATGAGCACTATTTAGAAGTAGGGTTTTTACATATGTAATCAAGTTAAATGAGGTCATCCTAGATTAGAGTGGGCCTTAATCCTCCATGGACAGTGTCCTTATAAAGATTTGGAGATAGAAACGGAGGAGACACACACACAAGAGAGTACCATGTGAAGATGAAGGCAGATATCAGAGTGATGCAGCTACAAGCCAGGAACTCCAAAGACTGCAGGCAACCACCAGAAGCTAGGAGAGAGGCATGGATCAGATTCTCCATCAGAGCCGCCCGAAGGAACCAACCCAGTGGACACCTTGATTTTGGACTTCTAACTGTGTGACCCATGAAAGAACAAATGTGCATTGTTTTAAGTCAACCAGTTTGTGATAATTTGTTAATGCAACCCTGATAAACTAACATAGATCATGTAATTGGAAATCTAAAATGCAGGTAGGGTTCAGAGTTAGCTTAACTCCTTGGCTGGCATTTTATTTCTTCCTTGTACAGTCAGTTGTCTGTGCCTTCTTGGTGTTAGCATTGTCCTCTCTTGAATAAATGACTAGCAGTTTGTAGCTTTACATTCACACAACACATGCAGAAGAAGAAAGAGTTTGTCTCTTCGCATGTCTATTTCTTTAGAAAGGATAAAAAAGTTCCAAGAAGCCCCTCACAAACTTTAGGTTGTGTTTTATTAGCCCAAGTATCTACTTCCAAGTTAATATCCTTGGCTAGGAGAATGCCGTGAATAGTTAATTCAGCCTGGCTTTTTGCCCCATTCACTGGAAAGACAGATAGTATGACTTCTTTACAATCAGGCCATCCTAGGAGCCTCTGCTGAGGCCTGTGGGCTCTATGGTGACCAAGTGGACAACTGAACAAAAGCAGTAATCCTTCAGGTAACAGGGCAGGAGTCTGGGATGGGGCTGGGGTGGACAGATGCTGGGGAAGCAACAAACAATGCCACTTTTCAGCCTAGGTCAATTCCTAGCTTAGATGGAAAGAAATGGAAGTTAAATAGGATTAACATGGCAATAGAGGAAATAGCAAGGCAGAAGGTCCCTGGAGAATTTGGACACCTACCAGGGTGTGGACAGAGAGGAGATGATAGGTAGTGGGGAGGGCCTTTGAAATTCCCTGAAAGCATTTAGACTTTATCTTAAGAACCAGTAGAAAATTTTTAGGAGAATGATGTAAGCATGTGTATATTAGATTTGTGTTGTTTTCAGTAGGGTGTTCTGGTTTCAGTGATGAGAATAGCTTACAAGTTAAATCTAAAGATCATCATATTGAGTGTGGGAAGTTACTGGAATAATTCAGGTAAGAGAGAATCATGGCCTAGCCTGCAGTGTTGGCTTTCAAGGTGCAAAGAAGAGGATGAATTTGGATCCATACAGGAGGAGACATGGACTATTAAATATTTAAATGTATTTCGATATGTGTTGGTGTAAAAATATACATATAAGCACTAATCAATTACCTCACCTGAGCAGAAGTTGTTTTGTATTAATTTCAAGCTGTTTCATTTTGTATGAAAGTTAAAAAATCAAAACATGAGCTGGGTCGTTCATTCCTTCTTATCTGCTAGTTGCTACCACCTTCTTCTACTCAATAGCTTTGGACATTTTGACTTGACTAAAATGACAATTAATTGAAAGAACACAAACTACTTATCCTACTTCCCTCAGTAAGTCCTCTAACTTATTATTCACGCTCACTACAATCTCATCAACAGCTCTGCATTCTGCTGTGACAATCTTGTCTACAAAAACCATCCAGGGTGCACAGGGATTTTTTTAATGGGGTCTTGTCTAGACCAGTTCACAAGATGCTCCAATGCTTAGCACCACTGGGGAGTGTAGCCAACCACCACCATATCTATATATATTAGATAATAAACTCTTTTTTTCTAAATTCCTTTTCTTATTCCTCCATTCTTCCTGTTCTTCTCTACTCCATTCAGAAAATGTGATGTACAACAAAGAGGTAATGGGGTACCCAGAAATGTACAGAACCCTTTGATCATACAGAAAAGAAAAGGATTTATACCAGCTAGAAACCTTTTCCCTGGAGTAGTGAGGGGAAAGGAGGGAAAGAAGTAAGGAGGAAGAGTGGGAGGAGGTAGATAGAGAAATGAAGATACACAGGTTTTAAGTGCAAAATAAAAAGAACGAACACTAAACATCTTGCTTCTTAAAAACACCACCAGGAAGATATCAGTATTCTTAAAAGGAATACCTATGGTAAACATCTGGGCAAATGGAATCATAGACAGTGTCACAACATTTGTAGACCCTGGGCAGGTGAGAAAACAGCAGAATTCTCCTGGACTTAGCGAGGCCTTGTTCACAGGCGCGATTTTCATTTAACCTGAGTGAATCAATAACAGGACTAATGGAGATCCTCTTATTTCCTTCCCCAGACTTGGGTTCAGCACAGGACTCCATAACTATGTGATAAACTTGATTCAGAGAGACATTGGGAAAGACAGAGTTAATGTTTTATCCTGCCTCACAGTAGAATAAAAAATAGTTATATTATTTGCACATCTGAACTTATGCACTGAAATTCACATCTGTATGCCCTTTTAATAAATTGTACCATCAACTATTTCAAGTCTAGTGCTAATATTTTTCATTTGATTTGTATTATCCTACAAGTAACAGAAAAAATACAGCTCCAGCAAAAAGGTTTTTGTGTTTGTCCATTTTGCTTCTTTGTTTGTTTATTCCCAGATAATAAAAGGTAGACATTTTCTGTTACTGGGTTCAAAAATTCAGTGACGTCATCTGAGACCCAAACATGTCACTTCTGCCATGTCTTCTATGTTAGGTGTCACTCTTATGCTTGCCTCCTCATTGTCACATGCCCTGATATCATGTTCATTTTCAATGTAAGTAAAATAAAAAAGGTAGGTGCCCCTATACCTGAACCTCTTTTATTTTTATTTTAGCAAGAGATTTCCCAGGAAGCTCTAGTTCTTATTGACCATTGCTAACTATAGCATAACTGATAGGTATGATAGGGATACTCAGGCCAAGCATATTGCTGTAATAAATAAAATCAGGATTACATTAGCAAAGAATCTGGGGGAAGGTTTATGGGTTATGCAACTGACAGTGTTTCCAATTCACTAATGAAGAAATAAGAAAGGGAAAAAAAGCCTTCTCTAATTGTTTCCTAGTACTTACCATTAATCTTTCTTACTTGCAAGCCTAGAGTTTACTTGAACATTGCCAGGATAGGACAATAAAATGAGTAATTTAATATGGTTGTGTGTTGATGATGGATTTTACATCTACTATTTGATAGTATTCCCACTGCCTTCTCTGTTTATCAAACACTGATTGCTATCAGTGCCCTAAGCCTGCAATAAAAAAAAAAAAAAGAAAGAAAATTGTGGCTCTTTTCCTGTTTACTCTCTATTTATATTCCTCTAATTAAAATAAACTTCAGCCATAAGTAAAAGGCATATTCTGTCAGGGTTGGTGAGTTTTGATAATACTGGACAAATCCTAAATTGAGAATGCACACTTGAGTGCTGATTGTGAAGCCCAAAGGCATAGAAGCATAAATCCCTCTATAGTCAATCCCATATGTGAAAAAAGGGAGTAGCGATGGTGGGGCTTGAGGACAGTTATTTAGATGACTTATTTAATATCCTGTCATATTGATGAAAGTATGCTAGCCAAACTAGCATGTATCACAAAACTGGTACAAGCAGGTAGGAGGAATAAAAGGAAAGAGATGGTGTGCCTTTGCAGAGAGCCCCTATTCTTAAACCATTTATCAGTGATGATGGATGACAGCCCTAAACTTAAAACTGATAAAGCAGAAGTCTTATATATTTTACTTCTTTGGAAGAAGGACAAAAAAGGCCAGTAAGATCTGACTTACTTGGACATTTACTTATCATCAAGACTAAGTTCACATTTGCCTGATGAGCATCACGGCCTTCCTTGGAAATGTACACTACCTAATCATGGTCTAAATATGCTATGCCACTTTTAATTTATTTGTTATTGCTTGGTTTCTATTAAGATTCAAGCCATGCCGAAGATGTTCTCATTCAATTTTTGTTTAATGTACATATGTATTTATTAATATGGTGTAGTGATATTTGTACTGAAATACCTAGTTACATTCATTCATTCACTAATTCTTTATTTCAACACCAAATATTTATTTAATATTCATTTATATCCTTGCTGCTACACATAGGGTGATTAACAAGACAAAAGAAGTTTCATAGCTTCTGACCTGATAATAGCTATTTGGGCAACACAGTTTAGCACCCTGTAGAATTTATGAAATCACAAGTTCTGTCCCTTCACACAAATTTAGTACCAAATCTAACCTAGTTCTCCTACCCGTCTCTGTCTTACTCTTAGAAATATGAGGCAGAAGCCATATCTTCACCCAATTTAGAATAAAAGATGAAAGACGAGAAATTACGAAAATGTCATTGTGAATAAAACTGGATTTGAAGTCCCTCGGGTGCTGATAGCCATCTTTTAGATTTTTTTGCTCCAGAACCTTCCATGTGACTTCTATTTCAGAATTGTATATCCTAGAAATCAAACTCATTCTGTAGTGCTTTGGAATTTGTTGCATCATTACGAATCTATTTGCCTTTATCCTCCATTCTTTAGTCATTGTTTGACAAATATTTACATTTCTACCAAGAACATGGAGAAATATTAATGCTTTTATCAGTTTCATCAGTTTTGCTATACATATCTTGCATTTTTTTGTGTATATACATTTAAGTTGCTGTGGCTTTTTAGTGGATTGACTCTTGTATTATTACAAAATGTCTCTCTCTGCCTCTTTTAATTTATTTTTCTCTGAGGTTTACTTTATCTCATATTGATACAGCTACTGTTTCTTTTGTTTCATTAATAAATGCATAATCTATGTCTTCATTATTTTAAGAATGAATTCTTCATTATTTTAAGAATTCTCTTGCCATATAGAATATTTTGTAGGTTTCAACTATAATTATTAAAATAATCTAGAAGAAAGGACTCTCATTAGAATGATAGGTATGGAATTCAGATCACCTGAGTTTGAGAGGATAGTAAAAGATGTGTGAGGAAAGGATGCATTAGGTACATCTCAGTCATTCAAGCAGCTATCCAAACACCAGTTCTCAGTGTTCTAACGAGTTTTGAGCTATGTACTCGTCATTCTTCCTCTTCAACAAACCTTAACTTGGTCCTGAAAGCTATTTTTGCTGACCTATGAGCCTCAGCTTTTCCCTGAACAAGGACTTTTTCTGATTAGAATGCTCCAGCCTAATAAGTTCTGTCTCTTAAAAGATAAAAAGAAACACAAGCTCCTTTTGGTAGAGCTTCTCTCTTTACTTTTGACCTTATTCAAATCTCCATGATTTTGCACATCAGGAAAATACGCCTCCAACAACAGGCTTATGCTTCATTTCAACATAATCATTCCCAACACTACACCTTCTTTAATATTTAATTGCCAATAAGAGGGGTTTATGAAAGAAAACAGGCTTTCCAGAAGCTTTTATCAACTTGCCTCCAATGTCTCAAGCCACTTGATACTATCTTAAAGAATTCCAAGTTTGAGGTAAATGCTTGTAAAACATTTAGACAAGAGAACAAACTGGGCATGTTTTAAGGATGTTTACGTCACAGTATAATTCTCTTATTTGAAAATGAAAGACATTTCAATATTGTCTTAAATAATGACTTCATGTTAATCCAGTTAACAATCCAATCCAATAATTGTTAAAATTCTTTTTTCTATAGCTAAAATGACATACGAGATTATCTAAATTAACTGCCACCTTTAGGCAATAAATTTTTATTACATTTGCAGAATTGCAATGGAGGCAGTAAAGGTGAAATGATTTGCTCAAGGCTGTACAGGATATTCCAGCAATTGAAGTTTTCTGGCCTCCTTTTTTTTTTTCATCATTCTTTCTGGTACTGGAAAAACTTGATTTACTGCCTCAGACTACCTTTTAGCATTATCTTTGATCTACCTCTTACTAGCCATATGACTTTCAGCAATTTGCTTGTTATCCTAAATTTTCTTGTTTCATAAAATGCATATAACTCCTTTCTCTCTCTCTCTCTCTCTTTTTTTTTTTTTGAGACAGGGTTTCATTCTGTCACTGAGACTGGAGTTCAGTGGCACAATCTCAGCTCCCTACAACCTCCACCTCCTGGGCTCAAGCAATCCTCCCTCCTCAGCCCCACAAATAGCTGAGACTAAAGGTGTGCAACATCACAGACGGCTAATCTTTTGCATTTTTTACAGTGATGTGGTTTCCCCATGTTGCCCAGGCTGGTCTCAAACTTTTGAGCTCAAGTGATTCACCTGCCTTGGCCTCCCAAACTGCTGGAATTACAGGTGCAAGCCACCATGCCTGGCCTCTATTTTGAACTGAAGCTGTAAGGATCAGAATTAACATAAATAAATCCTTTTGAATAAGACACCCAAATAATGATTGTGATTTTCATGTCATTTAACAGAGTATTTATTGAGTGCCTACTCTGTGAGACAAACCAGGTGCCAGAGAAATAAGATGAATAAGACTACCATTTAAAACAAACTCACAGTCACATGGGCAGAAAACATATAATTACTATATATTACAATGTGAAACCTTCTTTAAGAGGTAAGCTGCATCCTCCTGAGATGATGAACCTAGCTCTTCTTAGCTTCTGTTTGGAAGCAACAGTGATGCCTAGGCAGACGAGCAGGAAGGTAACTCACTTTAAAAATTGTATGAGTTTCCATGTGGTGGTAATGGGATGACTCACTTGTATTTTTGTTCAAAAACGTCATCCAGTTTTCGAGCATTCTCATTTTTTGTCTCACTACAGAGAAGTTTTGTTTAAAGGTGAATGACACCTTCTTCTACTTCTTTTCGTTCAGCAACACAGTTGGTTAATGACTTGTGGCAAATAGTTATGTACATCCTCAGATTTTACTAAGGTTACTGAAACCAGGGCATTTACTTTTGAGTAAGTCTTGCTAAGGAAGCTTGCCTTGCCACTGGTAAAGTATTTCCATAATCTCCTGACCTTAATCTCACAGAATATTCAGAGAGATTCGGGCAAAAACTTCACAATTCGTCCAACGCTTGTTTGCCTTCCAGTACTGTGTTCCTTTGCCTGAGTGACTGGCAGCACTGACCTGTGCTTCTTTATCACCTGCAGGTTGCACTGGCATTTCCGCTCCAGACCATCAAACTTTAAAGCATCATGAAGACCCTGAGCCAAGCCTGGAAAAGTGTGTCCTTTCTGGTCCAGCACCTGCCTGTGTGTTCAACTTCATAAACTGCTGAATTCTAAGAGCTACTCACACAGCGTGTGTGAGTAATCCAATTATCAAAGCTTAGCCATGAGGGTTTATCCCAAGCAAAGCAATGCACATTGGCATTGGAACGAAAGGGGACAGGCAAATGGGGGAAGCAAGTCAAAAACTCTGCAGTTATCAGAGCAGCATTGCAGAGTGACTGATTAAATTCTTTTTGTCTTTTCAATCAGAGCTTTCACATAAAGAGTAAAGAGCATCTCTACTTGCTGCAAATCTGGGTGTCTTAACAGACAGATTTAATTTGGCCTCACTTTCTGCCTGATATAGAGTGACATGCAGTAGAGGCTGGACTAGCATATCTGATGAATGGAATTGCATGTGGGGAATATCAGTGCCCACTTCCTTCCTCTTTTCCTATCATAGGCAAGAATAGAGGTGCAAGTCACTACATCTGGGTCCCAAGAATTAAGGTGACACTTTCTTTCAGGAGGCAACTTCTGCAGACAGAGAGTGAATTGAACTGACAGGTGTCATTATTGTTCCACTTTACCTGCAGGTTCTGAATTGGATTCTGCCATTTCCCAATAGTAACTTCACACCTCAAAGCCTCATTTTTCTCATCCCTAGAATGAGGGAAACATTACTTTGTAACTCACAGGGTTGTGGTGAGCAGTCATTCTTATCCTGTTCCTAGTAAACCCTCTAAAATAGACTATGGATTTAATTTGTGTTAGTAATTAGTGAAATATGTTATAATTTAATAATAATAGTGTCAATAGTATGAACTATTCTGTGGTTTTTAGACAAAAATTATTTAGTTGCTTGGCTGACACTATCCTAAGATTAAGTCTGCCTAATGAAAACTATAACTTTGACCTCTGCAAAGCTACCAGTTTGTCATGCTTTATTTAACATAAATGAGATTAGTATTTTGCAGCAGGCTTTGCAGGGTCTTTTGTTATTAGCCTGTGAGGAATCGGAGGTGTCTCTAGAAACCAGGCATGTTCTCAGTGGCAGTATAAGAGCTTGAGATCCGAGTGGGGGTCTGGCTGAGTGCAGGGGAAAATGATCATTAACTGAAATGGCACCCCAGAAAGCAGAATGGCAGTGAAGATGCAATAGCTGATCCCTTCCTTACCCAGGCCATTACACTCACAGGGCTACTTGCTCTTTAAAAGCCACAGGGGTCAGATTTAGGGGAAGGTTTATATGGTAGCAAAAAAGAGTACTATAAGATCTAAAAATCAATGTGAAATTCTAACCATTATGTTCCTTTAAATCCAAAGATGCCAAACAACTTCGGGAAACAAATGCATTTTTTCTGCCTCATTAAAATGACATAGAAAGGATTCATGAACTGAGCAAACGGAATTCAAAACAACAAACATAAAACATGCATTTGTATGCAAATATTTATACATCGAATATGCTTTTGTATTATATATGTGTGTGTGTAATTTACACACCTCCACCTCCTTCGGCCTTCTAGAGTCATTATTTTCCATCAATTCTGCCTTCTGTGCACTCAGGACATTCGAGGCTTTCTCAGGTGAGTTTGCATGTTTCTGGCTACTGGCCCCATCAAGTTTATGATCGTAGTTGTTTTTTTTTATTTTTATTTTTTTTGAAAGAAAGAAAAAGAGAGGAAAGAAAGTGAGAGTGAAAGAAAGAAAAAGAATGTATGAGAGAAAGAAAGAGGAAGAAAAAGAGGGAGAGAGAACAGGATTCTTGTTCTACTGCCCAGGCTAGAATGCAGTCT
>CAUYLG010021577.1:0-37974 GCA_963573385.1 Cacajao melanocephalus | reverse complement strand
ATTTTTAGACTGCATTCTAGCCTGGGCAATAGAACAAGAATCCCTTTCTCTCTCCCTCTTTCTCTTCCTCTTTCTTTCTCTCTTACATTCTTTTTTTTCTTTCTTTCACTCTCACTTTCTTTCCTCTCTTTTTCTTTCTTTAAAAAATAAAAATAAATAAGTAAATAAAAGTGAATGATTAAAGTCTTGAGATAGGAAGGATCACACAGGGTCAGTGGAGCCCTGGGGAGAGGAGGAAAAGCTTCAGGGAGGAGGACTAGGATGGGAAGTTAAGTCAGTTAGGATGGAACTAGGTTATGATGGGCCTTGAAACTGAGGAAAAGGAATTTAATGTGATGGCAATGGGAATGGATTGGTAATTAAGGAAAATTAGAACGTGTTTAATGTGGCTAAGGATGTGAGAACCTGATATTAGTAAGATTGACTTTTTGAATTGATGCATTAATTTGGACCTCAAGAGATACAACGGTGGGACCAGCAATGGAGAAGAGACGGAAGGAATAGAAATGAGAGCTGTTAAATGGAAAAACACACAGATTTTGGTGAATATGGAAAGTAGAAGAGTTCTTCAAAGTTTCCCTTCTTGCTACAGAATAAATCATAAGCGTTAGAAATAATAGTTTATACCAGCCCAAGATCTGATAATAAAAAATTTTTTTTAATTATAGTTTGTACTAAAGACTTTCTTTAAAGCCTTCCTGCTTTTTGGTAATATCTCTTTGTAAGCCCTATCCTGTGTAGCTATTAGACATGATTACAGGCACACAGTGCATTCTATGTCCTTGTACTTTAACCAAGATATCTGTGCTGGACATGCTCACGGGCATGTCCCATCTCGCAGCCTATGCTCCATTATTTAGACTTCCTTTTTGTTCTCCATTGCTTTTACCTGTTTAGAAAAATTTTAAGTTGTTTGCCAATCAAGTTTAGTTTTAGATTGTGAAGTCTGGCTACAGCCAACAGAGATCAGACACAGCAGTAAGGATGACCCCAAAAGCATAAAAGATAAATACATCTGCTTTTCCTTTGTTCGTTGTACTCTCGTGGAAAGATGGCTAGCAAGAGTACCCTTCCTGCAGGAAGTAAAGATTGCCTTACTGAGGCCAGGCATGGTGGCTCACGCCTGTAATCCAAGCACTTTGGAGGCCGAGGTGGGCGGATCATCTGAGGTCGGGAGTTCAAGACCAGCCTGACCAACGTGGTGAAACCCCGTCTTTTTTTTTTTTTAAATAAAAAGAAGGAAAAAAAAATATTGCCTTGCTGAAAGATACTTTGTCTCAGTGCTAATTTTTCTTTGTGGCATCAAGCATCGGTTTCCAGCAGTGAAGAAGATGAGCTACATGTGAGTGGTTTCATCCTTTGAACATTATAGGCAGGCGTGTAAATACTTAGTAAACTGAATCAAAGTTAAAACCCAAAAAGGAGTGGGAATTGGAGAGAAAGAACCAAATTTCCTATCATTATATCAGCTGAGGATTTCCTTTCTATGCTTGTATTTCTGCAATAATGATAATATTTTGAAAATAGTTTATCTCCATCTTCATTGTTACCATTCTAGTCCAAGCCATCATTGTCTCTTAACCTGAATTATTGTAATTGCCTCTTGAATAGTCTTCCCACTTCATTGTTATTTTCTCCTCCTCAGGGATCCCCAAGACCACCCCAATTTCAATGATTTACTCAAGAGATTTGCAGGACTCAGAATATAGTCATACTCATAGCTGTGATTTGTTATGGCAAAAAATTCAAAGCAAAATCAGCAAAGGAGAAAGTTGCATCAGGCAAAGTTCAGAGGAAATGAGCCCCAAGCTTCCAAGAGTTCTCTTCCACTGGTATCAAATAAGACATGATTAATTCTCCCAGCAGCCAGGCGTGCTATAATCCCAGCACTTTGGGAGGCCAAGGAGGGCAGATCACCTGAGGTCAGGAGTTTGAGACCAGCCCGGCCAACATGGCGAAACCATCTCTACTAGAGTACAAAAATTAGTTGGGCATGGTGTTGGGCACCTGTAGTCCCAGCTACTCAGGAGGCTGAGACAGGAAAATCACTGGAACCTGGGAGGCAGAGGTTGCAGTGAGCCAAGATCGTGACATTGCATTCTAGCCTAGGTGACAAGAGCAAGACTCTGTCTCAAAAAAAAAAAAAATTATCCCAGCAATGGCTTGTGACAATAAAAGTGAAATGTTCCCAACCAGGTAAGTTTGTTAAAGACCTAGCACCCCAGGATCTTATGGGAACTAGTTGCATAGGCACCCTCTGCCTCACATGTACCAAAATTCCCGATGCCTCAATGGAAAGCAGGTGTTCAGTATTGCTGAGGTCTGAATGTTTACATTCTTCCAAAATTCACATGTTGAAAACCTCACACACAAGGTGATGTTATTAGGAGGCAGAATCTTTGGGACGTGATTAGGTCATGGGTCCCCTTATAAAAGAGGCCTGAGAGAGACCCCTCATCTTTCTCCTTGTGAGGACTCAGTGAGAACGTACCATCTCACCAGACCCTCACCAGACACTGAATCTGCCAATGCCTTGATCTTGGACATCCCAGCCTCCAGAGCTGTGAGAAATAAATTTTTGTTGTTTATAAGCCACCTCATTTATGCTATTTTGTTATATCAGCTTGCATATGGAGTAAGATAAGCATAGCATTCATACAATTTAGACACCATGAGCCATTCTTGTCAGTCAGGTGATGGAAACCCTCCCAAAATCCAAGTTCGAGCCAAGGACCACCTTGTAAGCTGGACCTTCTTTTTGTTTGTTTTTTTTTTTGTTTGTTTTGAGATAGGGTCTCACTCTGTTGCCCAGGCTGGAATGCAGTGGCATGATCACAGCTCACGGCAGCCTCAAGCTCCTGGGCTCAGGCAATCCTCCTGCCTCAGCCTTCTGAGTAGCTGGGACTATAGGCATGCACCTCCGCTCCTGTCTATTTTTTTTTTTTTTTGAGACAGAGTCTCACTCTGTTGCCCAGGCTGGAGTGTAGTGGGACAATCTCAGCTCACTACAACCTCCACCTCCAAGTTTCAAATGCTCTTCCTGCCTCAGCCTCCTGATCAGCTGGGATTACAAGTGTGTGCCAACACACCCAGCTAATTTTTGTATTTTTAGTAGAGACAGGATTTCACTATGTTGGCCAAGCTGGTCTCAAACTCCTGACTTCAATTGATCCACCCACCTCAGCCTCTCAAAATGCTGGGATTACAGGCGTGAGCCACCATGCATAGCCTGGCTAATTTTTTGTAGAGATGTGGCTTCAACATGTTGCTTAGGCTGGTCTTGAACTTTTGGACTCAAGAGATATTCCTGACTCAGGCTCCCAAAGTGCTGGGATTACAGGTGTGAGCCACTGCGCCCGGCTAAGCTGGATTTTCTTTTTCTTTCTTTCTTTCTTTCTTTTTTTTTTTTTTTGATATGGAGTCTCCCTCTGTTGCCTAGGCTGCAGTGCAGTGGCATAGTCTTGGCTCACTGCAGCCTCTGCCTCCTGGCTTCAAGCAACTCTGCCTCAGCCTCCCGAGCAGCTGAGATTATAGGCACATGCCACCACATCCGGCTAATTTTTATATTTTCAGTAGAGATGGGGTTTCACCATGTTGGCCAGGCTGGTCTTGACCTCCTGACCTCAAGTGACCTACCCGCCTCGACCTCCCAAAGTGCTGGGATTACAGACATGAGCCACCATGCCCAACCTAAGCTGGATTTTCAAAGGCTTGCTATTGGACCTACTATTAACTCTTTGCTGCACACCTTCCAACCTGTTCTTTAGCCAATAACTAGAGGGAATCTTCTTAAAATATGAACCAGATTACATATGTTAGACTAAAATTCAAACTCTTACCGTACTGCACAATTCCCTGCAAGACACTGACATTGCATTCCTCTCCAAACCCATCTCTTGCCAACTGTTCTCAGCATCCCCCCTAGCCACACTGACCTCCGAATTTCTAGAACATTAATGTCCAGTAGAACTTTATGTGATGATAGGAATGTTCTTCTGCACTGTTTAGTTATCTGTTGGTGTTCACCAACCATATGTAACTATTGACCACTTGAAATGTGGCTAATGCACCTGAGAATGAATTTTTAATTTTATTTAATTTTAGTAAACTTAAATAGCCAAATGTGGCTAGTGGCTATTCTATTGCAGTTCTAGGACATATTATTGAGCTTTTCCTATTTTAAGGCCTTTTGTTGTGTGGGAAATTACTTTGATGCAATGGTAAACTTCAATTACATTATCAGGCAAGCTATCCCAAAGATCAAAGAACACAAGGGCTTATAGACCAAATTAAAATGTTTGAATCACATACAGTTTATTAAATCAACTTAGGCCAGGCATGGTGGCTCACACCTGTAATCCCAGCTTTGGAAGGGCAAGGTAGGTGGATCACTTGAGGTCAAGAGTTCAAGACCAGCCTGGCCAACATGGCAAAACCCCGTTTCTACTAAAAATATAAAAATTAGCCAGGCATGGTAGCACACACCTGTAATCCCAACTACTCAGGAGGCTGAGGCAGGAGAATCACTTGAACCCAAGAGGCAGAGGCTGAAGTGACCTGAGATGGTGGCACTGCCCTCCAGCCTAGGTGACACAGCGAGACTCCATCTCAAGAAAAAAAGATCAACTTAAAACATACAGTAAAAAGTAAAAGGAAAGAAATGGGGTAAGTTAACACACTGTTAGGAGGGGTGCAAACAAGATGGAAGGTTCACACTACATAAATCCTGGGTTATGCAATGTTGGTATGTCTCTTTGCATCAACCTTCTCTGTTGATGGACCAAAGCTGACGTTTAAGCAAGCGTGCCCAAAGATAGAAGTTGCCCTGAGTCAGTGGCATACACTTGTTCTACCAGAAGGACTCAGAAGGAACACGTACACCTGGCCTACGGCTGTAGCTTACCAATTAACTTGCTGAACAACTATGGGTTTTACTTGGGTTGTGAGTTTGTGTTTTTTGGGCAGAGGACACATGCACCAGAATAGTTATTACCAATGAGTAGTTGAATTAAGACCTCATAAATATTAAGTGTTCATGTATATTTAGTGTATCCTGAATGTTAAATGTCTCGTATATATTTAACTTGTCATGAATATTTAGTGCCTAGGTTCCTCATGCATATTTATGTCTCATGAATATTATTTTTGGTTCTTTCATTTCTTTTTATCTACATTTAAAACACACATGCTCTATCGACTAATTACTTATCTATACTTAACTCATCTTAGGAGTTTCCTCTATCCCATTTGTTTTTCATTTTCTCCTCCAGGATTAACTCAGAATTCTCAAACAGTATAACAAATATACTTTCACTTCTGCACACATTTCTACTCTGGAGTGACCTTCGTCTGTCTCATACCATAACAAGTTCCTGTAGGTGTTTTCAGTCTCACTGGAAATGTCACTTCCTCTGAGAGGCCTTCCCCCATCAACTATCTGTTATGGATTGAATTAGGTCCCTCATCCCAAATTCTCATGTTGAAATTCTAACCCCTAATGTGACTGTATTTGGAGATAGGGCCTTCAGTGAAGTAATTAAGGTTAAATGAGGTCATATGGGTGGAGCCCTAATCCAATAGGATTTTTGCCCTTATAAGAAGAGGAAGAGACAGGCTGGGGGCGGTAGCTCACGGCTGTAGTCCCAACACTTTGGGAGACCAAGGCAGATGGACCACCTGAGGTCAGGAGTTAGAGACCAGCCTGGCCAACATGGTGAAACCCTGTCTCTACTAAAAAATACAAAGAAAATTAGCTGGGCATGGTGGCAGATGCCTATAATCCTAGCTACTCGGGAGGCTGAGGCAGGAGAATCATTTGAACCTGGGAGGCGGAGGTTGCAGTGAGCCAAGATCTCACCATTGCACTCCAGCTTGAGTGACAAGAGTGAAACTCCATCTCAAAAGGAAAAAAAGAAAGAAGAGGAAGAGACAACAGAGGCCAAGTAAAGTGGCTCATGCCTATACTCCCAACACTTTGGGAAGCTAAGGTGGGAGGATTGCTTGAGCCTGGAAGTTTAGACCAACCTGGGCAATATAGTAATATTCTGTCTCTACAAAAAAAAAAAAATAGATGAGTGTGTAGAGTATGTCTGTAGTCAGTCCAACTCAGGAGGCTGAGGTGGGAGGATTACTTGAGCCCTGGAGGTGGAGGCTGCCACAACGTGAGACTGCGCCACTGCGCTCTATCCTGGGTAACAGATCAAGACCCTGTCTCAGATTTAAACATTAAAAATAAATAAATAAAATTTAATTAAAAATAGAGAGAGAGAGACAACAGAGAATTTTATATGTGTGTGTATTTGTGTGTGTGTGTGTGTGTGTGTGTGTCTGTGTACAGAAGAAAAGCCACATAAGGACACAGCAAGAAGGCAGCTGTCTATAAGCCAGGAAAAAAGGGCCTCACCAGAAATCTGGAAACTCTGAATAGCACCTTGATCTTGAACTTCTAACCTCTAGAACTGTGAGAAAATAAATTTCAGTTGTTTAAGCCACCCAATTTGTAGTATGTTGTTATGGCAGCCTCTGAACTATTTTCACTCACAGTATCTCTGATGCCAAATGTGTGGGGTTTTTTTCTCATGCCAACCAATTCTCCAGCTCTCCAGATACCAACTGAGTGTCCAGCAATTCAGTTCAATTCTGACACTGTCTACCTGGAGTGAGCATGACATCCCACAAGTTATAGGCTCAGTCCCACAAGACTGCTCCCCCTTCAGATGCCAGTTTTAAGTCCCAGCTTGCCTCCTGTATTTCTGACCAACCAGCTGTAAACTGGGGGCTCCCACTCTCCCTCTTGATGTTTCATGATTTGCTAGAATGGCTCACAGAATTCAGGGAAAGGCTTTATTTACTATTAATGCTTTATTTTATGTTATTTATTTTATTTTTTGAGATGGAGTCTTGCTCTGTTGCCCAGGCGGGAGTACAGTGGGACAATCTCGGCTCACTGCAACCTCCACCTCCTAGGTTCAAAAGATTCTCCTGCCTCAGCCTCCTGAGTGGCTGGGATTACAGTCGCCTGCCACCACGCCCAGCTAATCTTTTGTATTTTTAGTAAAGATGGGATTTTGCCATGTTGGTTAGGCTGGTTTCGAACTCCTGACATCAGGTGATCCACCCACCTTGGCCTCCCAAAGTGCTGGGATTACAGGTGTGAGCCACTGCGCTCAGCCCTATTAATGGTTTTTTATAAAAGATATAACTCAGGAACAGTCAAATGGAAGAGATGAATAAGGCAAGGTACGGGTTGGGGAAAGGGGTTCCATGCCTTCCCTGGGAGTGCCACCCTGCAAGCATCTTGATGTGTTCACCAACCCTGGAATCTCTCTGAACCCTGTTCTTTAGGGTTTTTGTGGATGTTTCATTGTGTAGGTATGAATGATTAAATCACTGGCATTGGTGATTAAGTGGATCTCTGGTTCCTCTTCCCTCCCCACAGGTCAGGCAGGGGGGCTGAAAGTTCCAAGTCTCTAATCATGCCTTGTCTTTCTGGAAACTAGCCCCAATCCTGAAGCTATCTAGGGACACCCACTGCCAGTCGTCTTTTAGCATACGAAATGCATTCTTATCACTCCAGAGATTCCAAGGGTTTTAGGAGCTGTGTGTCAGAAACCAAATATTTATTTTTATTATATTACTCAGCTCTAGCACACAATAAAGCAACTATCAGATCCATCTAAAGTAGGTCTTCCCTACCCCCATTAATCTGTATCTTAGCACTATGTTTACTTCTTTACATTTATAATTCATTATTTTGTATGTTTGTTTAAGTTCTTTTTTTTTTTTTTTTTTTTGAGACATTTTCTTATTCTGTCACCCAGGCTGGAGTGCAGTGTCATGATCTCAGCTCACTGCAACCTCTGTCTCTGCCCAGGTTCAAGCAATTCTCTTGCCTCAGCCTCTCAAGTAGCCAGGACTACAGGCACGTGCCACCACACCCGGCTAATTTTTTGTCTTTTTAGTAGAGATGGGGTTTCGCCATGTTGGCCAGGCTGGTCTGATACTCCTGGCCTCATGTGATCTTCCCACCTCAGCCTCCCAAAGTGCTGGGATTACAGGCATGAGGCACCACGCCCAACCTATTTATTTGACTTCTTTTTGCATATTTCCGCCAATAAACAGTAAGCTCTGTGGTGGCTGCAACAATGTCTGTTTTGCTCACTGTTGCAACTTCAGCAAGTTGTCAATGAACATTTGTGATTGGAACTTCAAAGCACACATTCAATAATGAATGAATGAAACTTCAAAGTACATATTAACCTTGTTGGGGGAAAATCCTACAGATAAACAGGTGTGGTTCTTGAAAATTACTCTCAATAATTATGTGCCTAAGACAAAAAAAATTTTTTCGAGGCAGAGTTGCACACTGTTGCTCAGGCTAGAGTGCAGTGGTGTGATCATGGCTCGCTGTAGCCTCGACTTCCTGGGCTCAAGCAATCCTCCCACCTCAGCCTCCAGAGTAGCTGGGACTACAGGTGTACCCCACCACAACTGGCTGTTTTTTTGTTTTGTAGTGACAAGCTCCTACTATTTGCCCAGACTGGTCTCGAATTCTGGGCTCAAGTGATCTTCCTGCCTGTCTTCCCAAAGTGCTGGGATTACAGGTATGAGCCACTGTACCTGGTAAAACTTTTTTTTAATTTTGGAAATATGTATATAACATTTACCATTTTAAAGTGTACAGGTTGGTGGCATTAGGTACATTCCCGTTATTGGGTATCTATCACCACTATTAATCTCCAAAACCTTTTTTCCATCATCCCTAACTGAAATGCTATATCTATTAGATAATAATGTCCCATTCCCTCCTCCCTCTAGCCCCTAGCAGACACCATTCTACTTTGTGAATTTGATTGCTCTAGGTACCCCATATAAGTGGAGTGCAATATTTGTCCTTTCCAGTTGTTACAGTTGGTAGTTAGTTAGACATGAGCAGGGCAGGAGAGAACTGCCCCTAACAATCCCATCACCAGGAATGTCAGGTGATGGCCAGGCAGATGTTAAACTGCCTCTTTGAAATAATAATTAGTTGGCCAGGTATGGTGGCTCAGGCCTGTAATCCCAGCACTTTGGGAGGCTGAACTGGGCAGATCACCTAAGGTCAGGAGTTCGAGACCAGCCTGTCCAACATGGCGAAACCCTGTCTCTACTAAAAATACAAAAATTAGCCAGGTGTGGTGGCACATGCCTGTAATCCCAGCTACTTGGGAGGCTGAGGCATGAGAATCGCTTGAACCTGGGAGGCAGAGGTTGTAGTGAGCCGAGATCGTGCCATTGCACTCCAGGCTGAGTGACAGAGCAAGACTCCATCTCAAAATAAATAGATAAAATAACATAACATAAAATAAAATAATAATTAGTCTTAGCTGGCGTCAGGGAAAGGCGGTCTCCTAATAGATAGAAACATCTGAAACTGGTGATCAGCAATTTCCCAATAGAATCTCAGGAGTTGGCTGGGTGCGATGGCTCACATCTGTAATCCCAGCACTTTGGGAGGCCAAGGCAGGTGTATCACCTGAGATCAGCAGTTCAAGGCCAGCCTGGCCAACATGGTAAAACCCGGTCTCTACTAAGAATACAAAAATTAGTGGGCGTGGTGGCAGTTGCCTGTAATCCCAGCTACTCAGGAGGCTGAGGCAGAAGAATCTCCTGAGCCCAGGAGGTGGAGGTTGCAGTGAGCTGAGATCGCGCCATTGCACTCCAGCTGGGCAACAAGAGCCAAACTCAGTCTCAAAAAAAAAAAATGATCTCAGGAGTTGGGTGAGTGGGCTCAACCAGGTGCACTAAGAGGCAAAATTACAGTTTAACTGGTATGTGACCTTCCTTTAGGAACATATAACTGGTAAGGAAAAAATGCCTCAAGTCACTAAGAGACAAAATGGCAGAATATAAAACACACAACTGGTAAGGGAAAAATGCCTCAATTGAGCATGCATACAACTTCAGTTAAACACACTGTGCATGTGGCGCCTCTCAAGTTTTGGCAGGCCACTTTGCATGCTGACAGCCTACCCAAAAAGGGAGGAATCAGGGGAGAAAGGACACAACCCCCTAGAAGCATGCCAATATATAAAACTCCAAGTCAGGCCTGGTGCGATGGCTCATGCCTATAATCCTAGTAATTTGGGAGACCGAGGTGAGAGCATTGCTTGAGCCCAGGAGTTCAAAACCAGCCTGGGCAACAGAGCAAGATCCCATCTCAAAAAAAAAAAAAATCAAAACTCCAAGTCAAAAGTCAAATTGTGAACTTGATCTCTGAGGTTGCACACTTGAACCCTCTTCCATGTATACTTTACTTCCTTTTGTTCCTGCTCTAAAGCTTTTTAATAAACTTTCACTCCTGCTTTAAAACTTGAGGCCAGGAGTTTGAGATGAGCCTGGTAAATAGGTAGACCCCCATCTCTACAACAACAAAAAATCTATTCATTTTTAGGTGGACATTTTGGTGGTTTTCACTTTTTGGCAATTGTAAATAAAGCTGCTATGAACACTGGTATGCAAATATCTGAGTTCCTGCTTTCACTTCTTTTGAGTATATACTTAGAAGTGGGATTGCTGGATCATACGGTAATTTTATGTTTAAACTTTTAAAAAATATTGCCAAATATTAAATTTATTGTAACTAAAATGAATGCAATTGTTCTCAGATTTGGCCACTTTATAGCTCTGTTTAAGGAGGGGATTTTTTTAAAAGAGAAAAATGCATCATAACTTAGTCAAGGCCGGGCTCGGTGGCCCACGCCTATAATCCCAGCACTTTGGGAGGCTGAGGCAGGCGGTTCACCTTAGGTCAGGAGTTCAAGACCAGCCTGGCCAACATGGTGAAACCTCGTCTCTACTAAAAATACAAAAATTAGCTAGGCGTAGTGGTGGGCGACTGTAGTCCCAGCTACTAGGGAGGCTGAAAGAGGAGAATCTCCTGAACCCAGGAGGCAGAGGTTGCAGTAAGCTGAGATCATGCCACTACACTCCAGCCTGGGCAACAGAGTGTGTGTCTGTCTTAAAAAAAAAAAAAAAAACAAAAACCCTTGGTCAAATTACTTTCACATTAAGAAAAAAACTTCTGTATGGGTGTTGTGTCTCACATCTGTAATTTCAGCATTTTGGGAGACCGAGAGAGAGATCGCTTGAGCAGGAGTTTAAGATCAGCCTAGGCAACATGGTAAAAGCCCATCTCTATAAAAAATACAAAAATTAGCTGGGTGCGGTCCCAGCATTTTTGGAGGCTGAGGCAGGCAGATCACTTGAGGTCAGGAGTTTGAAACCAGCCTGACCAACATGGTGAAATCCTGTCTCTATTAAAAATACAAAAACTAGTCGCGAATGGTGGCACGTGCCTGTAATCCCAGCTACTTGGGAGGCTGAGGCAGAAGAATCACTTGAACCTGGAAGGTGGAGGTTGCAGTGAGCTGAGATTGTGCCACTGCACTCCAGCCTGCGTGACAAAGTTAGACTGTCTAAAAAAAAAAAAAGAAAGAAAGAAAAGAAATAAATTTTGTGTTTGAGGACACTCCATAGTATTTTCTCCAGTGGCTTTACAATCTCCTGACAACACACAAGTGTTTCAGTTTCTCCACATCCTTGCCAAAATTTGATATTGCTTCCCTCCCTACTTTCCTTCCCTTCCCTTTCTTTTTGCTTCCCTCCCCTTCCCTCCCCTCTCCTTCCCTTTCCCTCTTTCTTTTGCTATCCTAATGGATGTGAAGCGGTACCTCACTGTGGCTTTGGTTTGCATTTTCCTAATGGTTAATTATGTTGAACATTTTTTCATGTGTTTATTGGCCATCTGTATGTCTTTTTTGGAGAAATGTCTGTTCAAGTCCTTTGCTCACTTTTGAATTGGGTTGTTGGTTTTTATGTTGCTGAGTTGTAGGAGTTCTTTATATATTCTGGATATTAATTCCTTATCAGATACAGGATTTGAAAATATTTTCTCCCATTCTGTGGGTTGCCTTTGTACTCTGTTGGTGGTATCTTTTGATATATAAAAGTGTTTAATTTTAATGAAGTCCAATTTATCTCTTGTTTCTTTTGTTGCCTGAGCTTCTGGTGCCATATCAAATCATTGCCAAATCCAATATCATGAAGCTTTTCTCTTACGTTTTCTTCTAAGAGCTTTATAGTTTTAGCTCTTATGTTTATGTCTTTGATCCATTTTGAGGATTTGGGGCAGTGGGGAGTAATGCTGTCACTCTGTCACCAAGACTGGCATACAATGGCATGATCATAGCTTACTGCAGCCTTGAACTCCTGAACTCAAGCGATCCTCCTGCCTCAGCCTCCCAGTAGCTGAGACTATAGCTATGGGTCACCACACCTGACTTTGAATTGTTTTTTGCATATGGTAGAAGGTAAGGGTGCAACTTCATCCTTTTGCATGTGGGTATACAGTTTTCCAGTACCCTTTGCTCTTGAAAAGACTGTCCTTTCCCCATTAAATGGTCTCAGCACTGTAGTCAAACATCATTTGACTATGCAATGATCTGTTTCCAGGCTCTCTATGGTACTCTATTGGTCTGTCTTTATGCCAGTACCACACTGTTTTGATTACTGTAGCTTTGTAGTAAGTTTTGAAAACAGGGAGTGTGAGACCTCTACTTTGTTCTTTAAAACAAAGTTTTTAATCCACTATCTCAAATTACTTGTAGGCAGTTGCCATCTCAGTGACACTGTAAAAATTTGTCCTTCACAACAATTATTTCTAATGAGAATGAGTTGTCCTTGTAAGTTCTTGACAAAAAGGTGTCTAGGAATAATAGTGCTAGTTTTGAATAGTTGTATTTTCTTTATTTTCCCTAGACAAAGCTCTTACTCATGAGAGAATTAGAATTTGCAGTATCTTAGTTTTTGTTCAGACTGGCACTGCCAAACTGGGAAATCAGCCAAGGAAGACTTCCTGGATTAAGTTTAACTTAGGTAACTAAAGTTTGCACTCCCAAACTCCATTAGCTTGCCCAGAAGAGAGAAGAGAACAAACATGTTCAAAACAAGCTGTTTGAGATTTTGCTTAGGCAAAGTTGTTGCACATTCAAGGTTAGACTAATAAAAAACAACGTCAATGAAAGAAAAACCATAACAGAAAGTTGAAGCCAAACTCTGAGGACTGAGGGAGAGTCTTGCCTGTTTTACCTCTGTAAATGATAGAGAGCGAGAGAACGCGAATCAAGCTTATTTTAGTGTGGTCTTGGAGATTCTCTTTCCATTTCAGGTTGTGCTGAAGAAAAATTATAGTTCAAGAAACTTCTTGGTATTTGGCTTCTCTCCTAACAGAGGTAGGGTGGGGTAATAAGAAAGAGTGTTGGACTATGTCTAAGAGGTCTTGTTTCTAGTGGGATTTTGCCTCTGACTTGCTATGGGAACTAAGTCACTAGCTCTCTCAACTGCAATTTCCTCCACCATGTGTTTGAGAGAATTGTCACATCTCCAAGAACTCTTACAGCTTTAATAATATTACATGATTTTTTAACCGCTTCTAGATAGTATTTATTTTTATTCTCTAATTCTCAGGAATCATTGAATAACTTACTTGCATACATGTTTTATCTGTCCTGCTAAATTATAAAGTCTAAAATATATATTATTCAGTTTGCTATCCCTCAGAGTTTAGTACTGCATATTTCTTAAACAAGTATTTTCTGAAACAAATATTGGAAGGAAGGAAGGAAGGGAGAATGAATTGAGCTATCTTTTTTTGCTTTTTGTTTCTGGTTTTTTTTTTTTTTTTTTTTTTTTTTTTGAGACAGAGTCTCCCTCTGTCACCCAGGTTGGAGTGCAGTGGCGATATCTCAGCTTACTGCAACCTCAAACTCCTGGGTTCAAGCGATTCTCCTGCTTCAGCCTCCTAAGTAGCTGGGATTACAGGCATGCACCACCACACCCAGCTAATTTTTGTATTTTTAGTAGAGACTGGGTTTCACCATGTTGGCCAGGCTGGTCTCAAACTCCTGACGTCAGGTGATCTGCCCGCCTTGGCCTCCCAAAGAGCTGGGATTACAGGCATGAGCCACCGCTCCTGACCACTATCTCTTTTTGTTTTGAACATATTTTTCATAAGAATTGTTTATTTTTTGGTGAGACAAATATCCTTTACTAGACAATAAGAACTATATTACAGTAATGATATTTCCCCTATTTTATCCTATTAAAAATAATTTGTTGGCTGGGCACAGTGGCTCATGCCTGTAATCCCAGCACTTTGGGAGGCTGAGGCAGGTGGATCACTTGAGGTCAGGAGTTCGAGACCAGGCTTGCCAACATGGTGAAACCCCAACTCTACTAAAAATATAAAAATTAGCTGGACTTGGTGATACCCACCTGTAGTTCCACCTACTCGAGAGGCTGAGGCAGGATGATCGCTTGAACCCAGGAGGCAGACATTGCAGTGAGCCAAGATGGCTCCATGGCACTCCAGCCTGAGTGACAGAGTGAGACTCTCTCTCAAAAAACAAAATTATGGACTATTTTATCTTAAAATTTTGTAGGTACATAGTAAGTGTATATACTTACAGGGTACATGAAATATTTTGATATAGGCATACAATGCATAATAATCACATCATGGTAAATGGGGGTATCCATCCCCATCTACTTTCTGTACCCATTAGCCATCCCCACTTCCCCCTGTGCCTCCACTACTTTCCCCAGCCTCTGGTAACCATCCTTCTACTGTCTATCTCCATGAGTTCAATTGCTTTAATTCTTAGCTCCCACAAATAAAGTGAGAGCATGTGAAGTTTGTCTTTCGGTGTCTGGCTCATTTCACTTACATAATGACCTCCAGTTCCATCCATATTGTTGCAAATGACAGGATCTCATTCCTCTTTATGGCTGAATAGTACTCCATTGTATCTGTACCATGTTTTCTTTATCCATGCATCTGCTGATGGACACTTAGGCTGCTTCTGTGGATTATTTTAGGATATAAAAATCCAGAAACAATTCATTGGGTTAGTATTCTATCATATGGCTTTTGTGGAGGGGAAATAAACTCTAAGGGAAGATTTCATATAAGCACTTGGCATGGTAAAAGGCCAATGTAATGAATCAGTATTGTTAACTATGTGTAATTATATTAGTCAGGACTCTTAACAGTTGCACGTGTCAGAAGATCCAGCTCAGACTGGTTTTAATCTAAAAGAAAAATTTATTGACTCATGCATGTGCAAAGTTCAGCTTTGGCTGAATCCAGGGCTGAATAATGCCATTTGGACTTGATCTTACTCTTTCTATTTCTTAGCATTTTCTTTTTTGGGTAAGCTCTTCCTATACAGTGGTAAGGCTCCAAGCTTAAGTTCTATCCTTTCAGCAATTCCAGTGTTAAGACAGTGCCTCTTTTGGGACAGTTCTAATGACTCCCAGAGTTGAGTTGCATTGTTTGATTGGGTCATGCATGGGGATATGCCTGCACCCATCTTTGTTCTAGGTATCTAAAATACACTGTGTAGGCCTGGGTTATGTGCGCATGCTGGAATCCAGGAGTAGCGCTTACCTCCTCTTGAACCTCATGGACTGAGAACACTGGGGAGGTGGCTCCCCATTGGAAAATTGGAGACTTTTCTTTTTGAGATGGATTCTCCCTCTGTCTCCCAGGCTGGAGTGCAGTGGCACGATCTGGGCTCACTGCAACCTCCACTTCCTGGGTTCAAGTGATTCTCCTGCCTCAGCCTCCCGAGTAGCTGGGATTACAGGCATGTGCCACCTCTCCTGGCTAATTTTGGTATTTTTAATACATAGAGGGTTTCACCATGTTAGCCAGGCTGGTCTCGAACTCCTGACCTCAAGTGATCCTCCCTCCTTGGCTTCCCAAAGTGTTGGGATTACAGGAGTGAGCCACCGTACCTGGCCAAAAACTGGGGACTTTTAAACAGAATAGGTTACAGTGGATGATGGGCAAGTAAAGGCAGTGAGACTCCGTAACTAAACTAACAACAAAAAGAATCCTAGTTTTGCAAAACAGAACTTTGTGGTGTTGTTGTTTGAGACACTCCCATTGCCCAGGCTGGAGTGCAGTGGCATGATCTTGGCTCACTGAAACCTCGACCTCCCAGGCTCAAACAATCCTCCCACCTCAGCCTCCTGAGTAGCTAAGACTACAGGCACATGCCACCATACCTGGTTAATTTTTTGTATTTTTAGTGGAGACAGGGTTTCACCACGTTGCCCAGGCTGGTCTTGAACACCTGGCCTCAGCCTCCCAAAGTGCTGAGATTACAGGCATGAGCCACTGCTCCTGGCCGAAACAAAAGTATTTAAAACAAAATAGTCATTTTCACTTTAATTCATAAATACACTAGTTTAATTTGCTAATTTGGCAAATTTTTGGTTATCAGAAAAACTAGATGAAAAAATTTTGTTATATGGATTATCAATACTTATATTAGAAATTAAAGGTGTTATGATCTCTTTAGTAAAGGAGCTCTAGGTTCTTATGTACTTCTGCATTCCATTAATTCCATTGTGTACCTGTCATGTAATTACTTGGAAACTCCACTATTTACATGACAATTGTGAAAAAGGCCAAATAATTTTTTTTTTTTGACATGGAGTCTTGCTCTGTTACCCAAGCTGGAGTGCCGTGATGTGATCTCATCTCACTGCAACCTCTCTCTCCCGGGTTCAAGAGATTCTCTGCCTCAGCCTCCCAAGTAACAGAGATTACAAGTGCACACCACCACACCTGGTTACTTTTTGTACCAAATATTGTTGTTTATGTAGTTATGACAATTTTTCTTCTTTTTCCTTTAAAGATGGGGTCTCACTATGGCTAATCTCAAACTCCTGTCCTCAAGCAATTCTCCTGCGTAGGCCTCCCAAGTGCTAGGATTATAATATGAGGTATGAGCTACTGTGCCTGGCCATTATGACGAATTTTGACCTCATGGGCACTCCCAGGTCAAAGGATCATACTGTCTTAATAGACCTGTCCATATTCAGTGTCTTCTGTAATTTCTTATAAATTTCAATAGGGGCCAGGCACCATGGCTCACGCCTGTAAGTAATCTCACTACTTTGGGATACCAAGGCAGGAGAATCAGTTGAGGTCAGGAGTTCAAGACCAGCCTGGGCAACTTAGTGAGACACCCATCTCTACAAAAAATTTTTTTAAAAAATCAGTTGGGTGGCTCATGCTTGTAATCCCAGCACTTTGGGAGGCCGAGGCAGATGGATCACCAGAGGTCTGGAGTTCGAGACCAGCCTGACCAACATGGAGAAACTCCATCTCTACTAAAAATATAAAATTAGCCTGCTGTGGTGGTGCATGCCTGTAATCCCTGCTACTTGGGAGGCTGAGGCAGGAGAATCGCTTGAATCTGGGAGGCAGAGGTTGGCAAAAAAAGCGAAACTGTCTCAAAAAAAAAAAAAAAGCCAGCTGCTGAGATGTTGATGCCTAAGAAGAACGGGATTGCCATTTGTGAACTCCTTTTTAAGGAGGGAGTTATGGTGGCCAAGAAGGATGTCTACATGCCTAAGCACCCAGAGCTGGCAGAGAAGAATGTGCCCAACCTTCATGTCATGAAGACCATGTAGTCTCTCAAGTCCTGAGTCTATATGAGTGAACAGTTTACCTGGAGACTTTTCTACTGGTACCTTACCAATGAGGGTATCCAGTATCTTTGTGATTACCTTCATATGCCCCTGGAGATTGTGCCTGCCCCCCAGCCATTCAGAGACTGGCAGGCCTTGCCCTAAAGGTCTGGAGGGTGAGTGACCTGTGACTCACAAGAGGGAAAGCCGACAGAGACACCTACACATGGAGTGCTGTGCCCCCGGTGCTGACAAGAAAGCCAAGGCTGGGGCTGGATCTGCAACCCAATTCCAGTTTAGAGGTGGATTTGGTCATGGATGTGGTCAACCACCTCAGTAAAATTGGAGAGGATTATTTTACATTGAATGAACTTACAGCCAAAAAAACTTAAAAAAAAAATTAGCTGGGTGTAGTGGCATGTGCCTGTAGTCCCAGCTACTTGGGAGAATGAGGTGAAAGGACTGCTTGAGCCAGGATGTTGAGGCTGCAGTAAGCTATGATCACAGCACTGTGCTACAGTCTGTGCGACAGACTATGACTCTGTCTCTCAAAAAAAAAAAAAAAAAACAGAAACAAAAAAAAAAGTAATGGGCACCTGGTCAACTGAGCAGTCTCTTTCTTTTACTGTTTCTTAAACTGTGGCTCTGAGATGACACATGAGAATTTGCATTTTAACCATTTCCCAGATAATTCAAAAGCCTTTAATTCAGGAATACCGGAGTTTTCTGTTTCCCTCTGATTTACTCCAAAGAGCTATTTATTTATTTATTTATTTATTATTTTATTTTTTTCATTTCAGTAAATGAAAAGTGAAAAGAGACCAAAGAGCAATTTTAAAAAGAAGTCCGAAGTGCCCAAGCTTAAGATTTTCAAGCCCTTCATACTTATCTTCCAAAAATAGTATATCATTCAATTCCCCAACTCTCCCTGCTAAATAAAAAAATCTGAAATTACATATTAAGTGTCAATCACCCAAAAGTCAAGTGAGGTTCTTCTTCTCTTCCCACATCAAAGTACTAAGCGAATTTGAACAAAGTGAATGCTGAGTACTACTAGTCTTTCCTCAAAAGAACAAGCCTATTTTAAAGTCTGTTTTTATATAAAAGTAATTAAGAAGTCAACTCTAAACACACATTTCTTTCTAACTTCTACATACTATTTGAACTTTCTGATGTAGTTTTGCACAGGGTAAAAGTTCTAATGAAAAAGCTGACTCATGTCAGTTATAAATTGCATTTGGCTGCCAGTAACAGGTCTAACAGTAACTTACACAGATAAGAGTTAGTTTTTCTCATGTAAGGAGAGGTTCAGAGGCAAACTGTTGCTGGCATTGGTTTAGCACCTTATGGATAAGACTTGATATTTTCTTTATAGACCTAAAATGGCTGCTGAAATTTTGGCCTTCATGTCCAGGATGACAGTAGGAGGAAGCAAAGGGGTTTATGAAAGGGGAACAAGGATGGGCAAGGTGGCTCACGCCTCTAATCCTAGCACTTTGGCAGGCCAAGGCGGGAGGACCCCTTGAGCTCAGGGATTGAAAACCAACATGGGCAACATGGTAAAATCCTATCTCTACAAAAAATACAAAAATTAGCTGGGCGTCGTGGTGCATACCTGTAGTCTCAGCTACTCTGGAGGCTGAGGTGGGAGGATCAATTACCCCGGGGGCAGAAACTGCAGTGAGCCGAGAGATAGCACCATTGCACTCCAGCCTGGGCAACAAGTGAGACCCTGTCTCAAAAAAAAGACAAAACAAAAAACAGAAAACTCCAAAAGGCAACAAGCACTTGGTTTATTTATTTTTTCTGCTTGCTTCATAAAGAATGTAACCAGGCATTTCAATCAGCACTTATTTTTCATATGGCCACGTATATCTTATCAATGGAGACTGAGAATATATTATTTCACTTGGGATCAGTGCCACCCCAGATTTAACCAGCCTACATTACATATGAGTGTGTATGTAATGTGTGTGTGTGTGTATATATGTGTGTGTGTGTGTGTATGTATTTTTTTTTAAGAGAGACAGGGTCTCACTATGTTGCACAGGCTGGTCTCAAACTCCTGTGTTCAAGTGATCCTCCCACTTTGGCCTCCCAAAGTGCTGGGATTACAGGCATGAGCCACTGTGCCCAGCCAGCCTGCATTACTAAGGAGAAAGGGAATAATGGAAAATGGCTGTCTTGGTCAGCTCTGCTGATCTAACAAAATACCACAGACTAGGTTGCTTGAAAAACATATATTGGCTGGGCACAGTGGCTCACACCACTTTGGGAGGCCAAGGCAGGCAGATCACAAGTTCAGGAGCTCGAGACCAGCCTGGCCAACATAGTGAAACCCTATCTCTACTAAAAACACAAAAAATTAGCTGGGCATGGTGGCCGGCGCCTGTAATCCCAGCTACTTGGGAGGCTGAGGCAGGAGAATCATTTGAACCTGGGAGGTGGAGGTTTCAGTGAGCCGAGATCACGCCATTGCACTCCAACCTGTGCAATTGTGCAAGACTCCATCTCAAAAACAAACAAAAACATATGTTTATTTCTCATAGTTCTGGAGGCTGGGAAGTTCAAGATAAAGTGCCAGGCAATTCGATTCTTGGTGAGACCTGTTTTCCTGGCTTGAAAATGGTAGCCTCTTCACTGTGTCCTCACATGCTGGAGAGAGAGCAAGTTCTAGTCTCTATTCCTCTTCTAGTAAGTACACTAATCTCATCAAGGAGGGACCTCACCATCATGAACTTATCTAAACCTAATGACCTCCAGGAGATCTCACCTCCAAATACCATCACATTGGGGGTTAGAGCTTCAATGTATGAATTTGGGGGGGGAACACAAATATTCAGTTCATAACATTTTACTCCTGCCCCCTCCTCCAATTCATGTCCTTGTCTCATGCAAAAATACATCCATTCCATCCCAGTAACTTGAAAAGTCTTACCTTGTTCCACCATCAACTCTACCTAAAGTTAAACCCTTACGTAAATATCATCTAAATCAGATATGAATGACAATTGAGGCAGATTCAACCTAAGGCAAAATTCTTCTCCAGCTACAAACTTCTGAATCATATAATTATGTGCTTCCAAAATACAATGAGCACACAAGCATAGAATAGATACAGTAGTTCCCCCTTTTCCATAGGAAATATGTTCCACGACCCCCAGTAGATGTTTGAAGCTACAGATAGTACCAAACCATATATACACTAAGTTTTTCCCTACATATAATATATAATAATGATAAAGCTTAATTTATAAATTAGGCACAGTGATAGATTAACAACTAATAACAAAATAACAGTTATGACAATACTGTCCACAATTCCATGGATAGATTTGTTCTTATTGTAGATCTTAGCAACTTCAGCATATGAATTTTTTATTTCCTTATTTTAGTTTTTTTTTTTTGTTTCTACACAGCGTTTTGCTCTTGTTGCCCAGGCTTGAGTGCAATGGCTCAATCTTGGCTCACTGCAACCTCTGCCTCCCAGGTTCAAGTGATTCTCCTGCCTCAGCCTCCCAAGTAGCTGGGATTACAGGCATGTGCTACCACACCTGGCTAATTTTTGTATTTTTAGTAAAGACAGGGTTTCACCATGTTGGTCAGGCTGGTCTCAAACTCCCAACCCCAAGTGATCCACCCAACTCGGCCTCCCAAAGTGCTGAGATTACAGGTCTGAGCCACCGTGCCTGGCCAGGATTTTCCTTTCCTTATTAAGTCAAGAACTTTTGGCCAGGTACCGTGGCTCATGCCTGTAATCCCATGACTTTGGAAGGCCAAGGCAGGAAGATCACTTGAGGCCAGGAGTTTGAGATAGGACAGGGCAACATGGGGAGACCTCGTCTCTACAAAAAATACAAGGATTAGCTGGGTGTGGTGACCTGTGCTTGTAGTCCCAGATACTTGGTAGGCTGATCTGGGAGGATCATTTGAACCTGGGAGGCTGCAGTGAGCCATGATAGCGCCACTGCACTCCAGCCTGGGTGACAGAGCAAGATCCTGTCTCAAAAAAAAAAAAACCAGAAAACCAAAAAACTTTAACCTTTTCACTTAAAAGAAGCACTTTATGGCTTCTCTTTGGTATATCCAAATTGCTAGCATCACTGCTCTTGCGCTTTATAACCATTCATAATTAAGTAAAATAAGGGTCACTTGAACACAAGCATTGCGATACTATAACAGTCAATCTGATAATGCAGACAACTACTAAGTAACTAACAGCAGAGCAGCATATACCAGGGGTCCCCAGACCCCCAGGCAAGGGACTGATACTGGTATCCATGGCCTCTTAGGAACTGGGCCACACAGCAGGAGGTGAGCAGCAGGCAAGTGAACGAAGCTTCATCTGTATTTACAGCCGTTCCCTATCACTGGCATTACCTCCTGAGCTCTGCCTCCTGTCAGATCAGCAGCGGCATGGGAATGTGAACTGTATCATTCACTGCGCATGCAAGGGATCTAGGCTGCCTGCTTTTTAGGAGAATCTAATGCCTGACATGTGTCACTGTCTTCCATCAGCCCTAGATGGGACTGTCTAGTTGCAGGAAAACAAGCCCAGGTCTTCCACTGATTCTACATTATGGTGAGTTGTATAATTATTTCATTATATGTTACAATGTAATAATAATAGAAATAAAGTACACACTAAATGTAATGTATTTGAATCATACCAAAACCATCCCCTCCATTCTGGTCTGAAAAATGTTGAGGACCGTTGGCATATATAACATGGATACCATGGACAAAGGGATGAGATGGACCACCCTGAGATTTCATTATGCTACTCAGAATGGTACACAAATTGAAACTTATGAATTTAAAACATTTTTATTTTTATTTTTTACCTTGCAGCTCCAGTTCAAAGGGATTAATGTATTATTTTTTAAAACAGGGTCTCATTCTGTTGCCCAGGATGAAGTGCAGTGGCATGATCATGGGTCACTGCAGCCTCAACCTCCTAAGCTCAAGCAATCCTCCCACCTCAGCCTCCCGAGTAGCTGGAACTACAGACGCACAACACCATATCCAGCTAATTTTTTTGTGTTTTTTGTAGAGAAATGTCTACACTGAACTGCTGGGCTCAAGCAATCCACCCACCTCACCCTCCCAAAAGGCTGAGATTACAGGTATGAGCCACTGTGCCCAGCCCGTGATATATAATTTTTAAAATACAGTTTTCTATTGTTGGACATTTAGGTGGCTTTTAATTTTTTACTACTGTAAGCAACTCTATTTTATTCTGTTAATATTTTACTTACAAAAGCAATGTATGTTATTTCTAAATAATTCCCAAAATATAGTTTTGTGTAAAATAAAAAGTGAAATTCCCTATCTGATTCACCAGTACTTCTATTTCCTGGCACTTCCATGCCCATAAGGAAACACTATTAATTTACTGTGCATCATCTAAAGTTTTGTTTTCTGACTCACTTTTTTCTTTTCCTTCTACTCTATTAACCGACGGTGTTTTTTTTGTTTGTTTGTTTTCTGCTCTTGTCATGCTCTGCCTCAAGCAACCTCTTTGCTCTTATTTGCTTCTTAGTCTAGGAAACCAAACAAATAAATCTATTAAAATTATGTATAAATTTATTATTATTTTTAAAGCAGTGGGAGTAGAAAAGGAACAAAGAAATCTCTAATTGGTCACACCACTGCCCTCCAGCCTGGGTCACAGAGCAAGACCCAGTCTCAAAAAAAAGAAAAAAAGAAGAAGAAGAAGAAATCTCTAATTGATTGTGTTCAATTAGTTGTAAACAGCACTGAACTTGGACCAGCCAGAATTATGTGTAAACCTAACAAAGTAAGTTATGACTGAAGGCCTCACATCTCTTTGAATTTGACTATCTTCTCCTTTTGCATTTTGGCTTATATTGAGCCTATTAACCTACTTCCTAGTACTAACTGCATCACACAGTTGGAGAAGTAATCTTTATTTTTATTTATTTTTTTCTAGAGACACGATCTTGCTGTTGCCCAGACTATAGTACAGTGGCATGATCATAGGTCACTGCAGCCTTGAACTCCCAGGCTCAAGAGCTCCTCCTGCTTCAGCCTCCCAAGTAGCTGGATCTACAGGTATGAGCCACCATGACCAGCTAATGTTTTAAATTTTTCGTAGAGATGGAGTCTCCCTATGTTTCCCAGGCTGGTCTCTAACTTCTCCCGCAGTTTGGCCTCCCAAAGTGTTGGGATTACAGGTGTGAGACACTGCACCTAGCTGAAAAGTAACTTTTAAATGAGGTTACTCTCCCTCTGTGTTATCTTTACTTTTCTTAAGCTTAGAGTACATTACACTTAAGAAACATTTTAATGTTAACTTTTAATATGTTCATACAAATGACCATGGAAGGAAAATTCTGCAAAATAAGGAAAGAGCAGTTCAAGATACTTTTTCAAAGTGCATTCATTCGTTAATTAAATATGTACTGAGTGACTGCCACATGCCAGGCCCTGTATAAATATTAAGAATGTAAATGCAAAACAAAAAAAAGCTCTTTATTTTCTTTTCTCTCTCTCTCTCTCTTTTTTTTTTTTTGAGACAGAATCTCACTTTGTTGCCTAGGCTGTGCAGTGGTGCAATCACATCTCCCTGTTGCCTTGATCTCCTGGGCTCATGTGATCCTCTAGCCTCAGCCTCCTGAATAGCTAGGACTACAGATATATGCTGCATAGTCCTGGCTTTAAGGAATCCTCTTGCCTTGGCCTCCCAAAGTGTTGGGACTAGAGATCCGAGCCACCACCACACCCAGCCACCATTTTTTAAGGAAACATCGTTTAGGAAAACCTGATAGTGCATTTTTATTTTATTTTATTTTATTTAGATGGAGTCTTTCTCTGTTGCCCATGCTGGAATGCAGTGGTACAATTTCGGCTTACTGCAACCTCTGCCTTCCAAGTTCAAGTGATTCTCCTGCCTCGCCTCCCAAGAAGCTGGCATTGCAGGTGGACGCCACTATGCCTGGCTAATTTTTATATTTTTAGTAGAGATGGGGTTTCACCATGTTGGCCAAGCTGGTCTTGAACTCCTGACCTCAAGTGATCTGCCTGTCTTGGCCTCCCAAAGTGCTGGGATTACAGGCATGAGCCACCGCATCTGGCCCTGATTGTGCATTTTATAGTTTTCTTTGGCTGGATCCTCCCTCCAAAATCTGTATTTGAGCACTTTTGTCTTTCAGAGAAGTACAGCAATAAACTCAGTTATCTATTGATAACACATTAGCATTGGACCTCTGTGTATTTTCACCATCACAAGTATAGTTATGTCCCAGCACCCCTGACAGCATTTACGTTAAGCGCAAGAGGGAAGTCCCCTGGCTGCCCATCTAGGTAAATATCTAGGGCATTTGGACTCCCTGTGGGTCTTTTTGGTAAAACTAAGCCCAGAGACCTGACACTGCATTTCACAATTCACACCATTGTCTAACGCTCACCCTTTCATTTTTTTTTTTCTTCTGTTAAAACTGTGAAAACTGTTGAAATGCCAGAAGTTTGGCTGGGGTGAGTAGGGAAGTTTGGAATGTTTTTAATCCTGTGTTCAGTGTTCTTGGTAATATTAGAAGAGCAGCAGAGCCATGAATCTAGTCATGCTCTTGGCTAACGCAGCCTACCCTGCCTTAAGTGCTCCTCACATGAAAAAAGATCCAGGGCTTTAGTTGACAGTAAATGCAACCTGAGCCAGTGATGTGACCTGGCTGCCAAAACAAGTAAATGTGATATGAACTGGCATTAAAAGAAGCCTGGTGGCTAGGACAAGGAAAGTAATAGTCCCAGAGAACATTCTGCAATGGTCAGATCACACCTGGAGGATGGTGTTTCCTCCCACGCTTTAAGAGTGATGTTGACAGGTTGGAATATGCTCAAATTGGGCAGCAGGATGATGAATGGCTTGGAAACTACATCTTTTGAGGAAGGGTTGGAGGATGTGGGGTAGTTACCCTGAAAACTAGAAGGCATGAGGGTGTGGGATAACCATTTTCAAATGTTCGCAGGGTTATCATGTAGAAGAGTTGGACTCTTTTGTGTAATCTCAGCAAGCACAGCTTAGACCAATGGGTGTATATTACAAAGCGGCTGATTTTGTCTCTGTAAAGGGAAGAACTTTCTAGCCCTTATTAACACCCAGAAAATAGCAGCTCTGAAAGGTAGTGACTTGATTTTATTTATTATTTATTATATTTTATTTTTGAGACAGAGTCTCGCTCTTGTGGCCCAGGCTAAAGTGCAGTGGTGCTATCTTGGCTCACTGCAACCTCCGCCTCCCGGGTTCAAGTGATTCTCCCACCTCAGCCTCCTGAGAAGCTGGGATTACAGGCATGCACCACCACATCCAGCTAATTTTTTGTATTTTTAGTAGAGACAGGGTCTCACTATGTTGGCCAGGCTGGTCTCCAACTTCTTACCTCAAGTGATCCCCCCACCTTTGCCTCCTAAAGTGCTGGGATTACAGGCATGAGCCACCGCACCTGGCCTATTTATTTATTTATTTATTGAGACAGAGTCTCCCTCTGTCGCCCAAGCTGGAGTGCAGTGGTATGATCTCAGCTCACTGTCACCTCTGCCTCCCGGGTTCAAGGGATCCTCCCACCTCAGCCTTCCTAGTAGTTGGGATTACAGGTGTGCGCCACCACACCTGGCTAATTTTTGTATTTTAGTAAAGATAGGATTTCACCATGTTGGCCAGGCTGGTCTGGAACTCCTGACCTCAGGTGGGTGATCCACCTGCCTCCGCCTCCCAAAGTGCTGGGATTACAGGCTAATGACTTAACTTTAATACAGAGTGTTAGAAAAGAGGCTGGCTAACTGAATGTCAGAAGATTCATGAAGAGGATGGGAAGTTGGAAGAGATGATCCTATCCAAATCCTTTCAGAGCCAAAGGTTCTGATGATGAACCATAAGAAGGTGTCAGTATCTTGTTCCTGAGCTCCCATTAACAACAGAAACGGTGTGAAAATACTGTAAGGCAGAATGTCAAAGTTATGAAGGTAGAGGGAAATAAAGCCATAGCTACTTTGTTTTCCCTGGTGGTTATTCTGTATATAATGATTAAAGTAGTAGTGTGTTGTTTTTTGTTTTTCTCCCCAAACAGGTTTTTTACTTTTAAAGTTCTCTAGAGCTTCGGTGTGCTTTCTTTCTCCGAAAACTTCTGGTCCTCCTAATATGTAGTTTTCAGGGTACTGTATTTTGACAAGATTATCCTTAACCTCAGTATTATAAAGCAGCATTTCAGAGAATCATAGTTTGTGTCTATGTATCAAAGAACCAGCCCTGTAGGACAAGTAGTGGTCTTTTTGGTTTATGTTTTTGAGACAGGGTTTTGCTGTGTTGCCCAGGATGGAGTACAGTGGCACAGTCATGGCTCACTGCAGCCTTGACCTGGGCTCCAGTGATCCTCCCACCTCAGCTTGGAACTACAGGTGTGTGCCACCACGCCCGGCTAATTTTTAATTTTTTTTTTTTAACAGATGGGGCCTCCCTGTGTTGCCCAGGCTGGTCTCAAACTCCTGGGCTCAAGTGATCCTACCACCTCGGCCTCCCAATGTGCTGGGATTATAGGTGTGAGCCACTGTGCCTGGCCACAACTGGTGTTTTGAGATCATTAATCATTAAAAATGAAGTAACATCTGGTAAAATGTGTGCATTAGGATAGCGTAGCTTTTCCCAACAGTCAGAGAGGTGAGTTAGTAGTCACCATTCCCGTTTACCAGAAACTGGGTTTTGGAGTGGCTTGCCTACCATAATCGTGAGTGGAGCTGGGACTAGAATCCAGAACTTCTGACTTTCAGGCCAGTGTTCCTTCTAATACAAAAAAAGGCTACTGTTCTTTCCTAATACTGAGTTTAGAGCCTTACTTGATCACAAAATACAGTTTTTCTCTTTTAAGCACAGCAGGTCTCTGGAGTAGGATGGCAGGCTACATTGGCTAAAGACTTGGCCTCTAACTTAACTGCTGTCCTTAAGTTCATTTTTATCTAAAGGAAGTCTCTAGCAAACATCACTACTGATGTCTCTTGAAAACAGCGATGCTAACATTTGTTCCAAAAAAATTCTAAGAATGTGAAGAGGGCAGTTATTTGTCAAATGTAATGGATTTAACTCGGCAGTATAGCAAAATGCTTAAGTATTGCTGTGTTTTTTGTTTTGCGTTGTTTTTTTAGAGATGCAGTCGCGCTATGTTGCCCAGGCTGGAGTGCAATGGCTGTTCGCAGGTGTGATCATACTGCACTGCAGCCTGGAACTCCTGCTCAAGTGATCATCCCTGGCCTTAGCCGACCTCAGCTTCCCAAGTAGCTGGGATCACAGGTGTGACACCTTGCTGGTTTACTCATTTTTCTATTGAGGTATTATTGTGTTTCCTACTTTTACTATGCTATTTACACTCAACATAGTAGGTGGTGAATAAATACTAGTTAGTATGCTGGCTGGTCCAATAATCAGTAACAACTGATCTCAGAATAGGAAGCTTCTTGAGACCAGGCCCTTGCCCCAGTGCTCAGAGAGATCCGCAGGTTGCTGTGGAGGCCAATCTGCCCAACTTGGGGTCCCAGAAAGGTCTGGGGGTGTGTGTTGAGTGAGTCACACACAGCCAGGCCAAGGAAGGTGGAGGTGGCAGGGTGGGGACGACTTGCTGGAGAAGGAACAGCTCAGTGAACGCACAGATCTCTGAATCAGCAAACTGAACGAGTGAACTGCAAGCCGACATCGGAGTTGTCATACTTGTTGTGCTGGTCATGTAACCTCCAGAACCTCCATTTCCTTATCTGTAAAAAGAAATAAATACTGTCTACTTATTTGCGATTATGTGAAGATTCAATAAGGTAATATTTGTAAATATTCGCACTTGTAACATCAACTGGCACAAAGTAAGCGTTCAATGTTATCCACCGTTACCATTACACTTTTATAATTGAATAATACCTGATGATAATAATTATGAACGGTGCCATTCCACGAATAATTTATTCCCTGGTCGTTGACTGCGAACGAGGTTGACAGGGATTCATAAACCAAAGAGCTTTCAGAGAAGGAGGCCAGGGCCGGCTTCACAATCCGAGACAAGCGGTAGCGTGACGTCCCCACGTCCGGTCCTGGCCCAGGAGGATCTGCGCAGAGCCGCGCTCCCAGGGTCACGTGATCCACAGCCCCGCCCGGACCGAATGGATCCCCAGCGGCTGCAGCAGCGGCGTCTGCGCCTGCGCGGAGCCAAGCACGCTCTACGGCACGGTCCGCGGTTGAGGCGGCGCGAACAGCCAAGGGGCGGCGAATGGCTCTGAGGGGCCCCGCGGGCTGGGGGCCCGGCTCTCGAAGGCCGTTGGACGAGGCAGAGGCGGCTGCCGAGGGGCGCGAGGCGCCGGCCCTGGTGGCGGCAGGAGGGGCACCAGAGGACGATGAAGAGGACGATGGCCGCGGCCGGGGCCTGCTGCGCTGGGACGGTTTCTCCGCCTGGCTGCACTGCGTGTGTGTGGTGGGCTTCGACCTGGAGCTGGGCCAGGCCGTGGAGGTGAGGCCCGGCCCAGCCCTGTCTCCGCGCTCCGCCTCCGCGCCGGGGCGGCTCCAGCAAAGCCTTGGCCCGCTGCCTGGCGGACCTGGACCCCATCAGCCGCGCATCCGGGCGTGGCCAGTCTCCCCTCCGGGGCTCGGCGGGGTTGCGGTCCTAGGGCACTTCCCGTGGGAGGTTCTTAGGCTGCGGCTAGGGTTGAAAAGTTCTCTCTAGGCCCCTCCTAAATACTTGTTGATGTTCATCTTTTTCTTTCTTTTCCATCCAGAGTGACAGGAATAACTAAAAGCGTTAGTAGCATCCACCCGGAGAAGCCTGCAGACAGGATGTTTGGTACTTTTTCAAGAAGGGAACAATGCCTATAACAGATGAGGAACTTTAGTAGCCAGACTTGCACAACCAACTTTAAAGGCTCACATTGTTTTGGTCATTTGCAGTAACTCTTAGAGCATTCCCCTCAGGCTGAGCCAAAATGCTTATCTAAGCATGCATTTTCTCCCTTCCTCCTTTTGTGCCTTATTTCTGTTGTTTTTTTATGTTGCCTCTGGAACAGTGGCGTGAAACTAATATGAAGATGAATACACGGAAAATCGTCTGCTTGTGAATTAGTCAACTTTTCCATCCTTATATATGGCCCCTTATCGAAAGGCTTTAGAAACATCCATTCTTGAGATTGTTTTAAGGTCCTTTTAGCATAAGGAATTGCTTGTTTTCATGTATCCTAGGAAAAGGTTATCAGAGGGGCATTTGTTTAGATGTTTTTGTTTTGTTTTTGTTTTTTTGGTATTGGTGACAGATTTTGATCTCATTCTGACTGTAGTGGCCTGGTTGACTAAGAAAATTGGCTAGGGGGAGTTTCTTAATGCGAAACGCCTGCCTTCTGGGTGTTTTATTATAACACAGTTCAACGACAGTAAGTTTCCATTAAGATCCAGGCATTATGTTAGTTGCAGGGCATACAAATAGGATGTGCTCTAACCTGTATTTGTAGATTGGGGCAACAATTTAGAGGAGAACCAAGAATTAATCATAGTAGCTGATAGGGCCAAATGCAGTGCCTGGCATCTAGTGACATTCTATACATACTTTTGATAGAATGGGTGAATACGTGAGCAATTGTTTATCCTATTAATGTAAGAAAAACAGTTCCCAAAGATTTTGGATAAGAGATTTATAAGTTATTTATTATTCATCTTGCCGTGTTAACCTGAAGTTATGTGTACAACAAGATACAGTTTAACCAGAAAGCATAAGAATGGGTGGTGGTAGTTGATTGTGTTTTTAAATTGCTAAAGGAGATCTTTTTGGATTCTCATCATTTGGGACATTCTTTATAACATGAGTACGTCTTTTGACCAAATAAGCAGAATACCTAATATAGTTAAAGTACTGCAAAAATGTGAATTATTAAAGTATTTATTTTGAATTTCATTTTCCAAGGTGTATGCCACTGTATAGTTTTCTTTAGGTCAGAAGTTCTTAACTTTTTTGCTTTTTGGATCTTTTAAAAATATGAACATTGTGAACTTTCCACTACGAAAAGGCTTCGTGATACAAAATCATGTATGTGTTTCCATAGACTACCTGAATTTATCCGTGGACCTTCTGTTCCATTGTCCCCACATTAAGAATCACTGATTTTAGAATGTGTAGGATGAGAGTAGGGAAAAGTACCTAAAAAAGGAAGGTTGAGGCTGCTGTGAGCCATATTCGTGCCACTGCACTCCAGCCTGGGTGACAGAGTGAGACGCTGTCCCCCAAAAAACCCAAACAAAACCCATACTCTAAAGCTGTGCTGCCTAGGTTTGAATCCATGTGACTTTGGGCACGTTACTTAGCTTGTTTGAGCCTCACATTCTTCCTCTTTGTAACAGGATAACAGTACGTATATCATGACGTTGTGAGGATTAGGTAATTTAATGTTAATAAAGCATTTGGAACAGTTCCTGGGACACAGTAAGATGTATTTAAGTCTGCATTTGGGAAGCGTTGATTTTCTAGAAATTTCCTTTTTCTTTTTTGATGGTTTTTTTTCCTTGAAAATAGATTACATCATATATTTTCTTTTTTTTTTGAGTTGGAGTGTCACCCTGTCGCCCAGGCTGGAGGGCAATGGCATGATCTTGGCTCACTGCAACCTCTGCCTCCCAGGTTCAAGCAACTCTTGCGCCTCAGCCTCCTGAATAGCTGGGATTACAGCAACCTGCCATCATGCCTGGCTAATTTTTATATTTTTGTAGAGACGGAGTTTCACAGTGTTGGCCAGGCTGGTCTTGAACTCCTGACCTCAGGTGATCACCTCAGCCTCCCAAGGTGCTGGGATTACAGGCATGAGCCACCATGCCTGGCTTTCCTTTTTCAGTGAAGAGAACCCCTGACTTTTGCTTTATGAAGTTCACCCTCGATTTTCTCAATTGTAAAATGAATTGAGGTACTAGAATCAATACTTTTTTTAGTAGGGGAGCTTTGTTCCCTGTGTAAATATACATCTAATCTGGAACCTTAATGACTAATCTTGTTGAAATGGGGCTTATGTGTGTATCTTTGTCTACAACAGAAACCCAATTTAAGCTACCTCAGACCTGTTTCCAGCTGTTGAAGACATAAACCTAGTCGGGCGTCAGAAAATGACTAGAGTTCAGAACCAGGGAAACCTCTTGTTTTTGCTTTTGTGTGTGTGTGTGTTGGGGAGGGATCTTGTTTATATTTCATGCTCCCTGGAAACTGGCTTCTTCCCCTTCTCTGATTTTTTTTTTTCCTTAGAGGCATGGCCTGGCTTAGACTGGAGTGCAGTGGCGTGATCATAGCTCACGATAGCCTTGAACTGCTAAGCTGGAGGGATCCTCCTGAGCATCTAGGACTACAGACATGCACCACCACACCCAGCTATTTTTTAATTTTTTGGTGGAGATGGAGTCTTGCTATCTTGCCCAGGTTGGTCTCAAATTTCTGGCCTCAAACCTGCTACCTCTGCCTCCCAAAGTGCTGGGCTTATAGGCGTGAGCCACCATGCCCAGCCCTTATTCTCTGATCTTTAAGGTGGAAGTTAATGTTTTTAGCCACTTTAGTGAAAAAGAGTGAATCAACTCTCTTCCAAATGCCAGAGGAATCTAATCTGGCCTGGTTTGGGGCAGGTTACCACTGTGATACAATTGGCTGAAGACCTGAGTAGAAGGGGGAGTCGTTCACCTTGCATAAAATGTCTTTTATGGCCCTGTCCTAAGTGAAGGGAATGTTAAGGAGGTCTTTGAGCTAGGAAGAAACTGAACAAGGTGTTGACTACAGGGGATGCATGCTGAGCTTCTTTTCCCCTGAAGTGGCTCTGGAGGCATTACCACAGAATCGAAGTGTACTCTGGAACAAGGTTTGCAACCTCCTGGGTTTTATATACTCTGTCTCACTTTTAGCTTTGAAATTACCCATTATTTAGTAAAGCCTTAATTATCTAAATATAGAATTACCTTATTTATTCAAGTATTTTTTTTCTGAGTGAATAAATAACATACTCATTGTTGCAAACTTGGCAAGTAAAGAAATTATAAACACTAGAAAATATCACTCTTAATTCTACTAAGAGGCAACTGCTATTAATATTTGGCATTTTTGTTGATGCTTTTTTTCTTTATATAATTTTGTATCTGTCAAGGATTAATTTGATGGGAACAGAAACCTCAAATAAACTTAAGTAAAGGGACGTAGATTGTAGGGATTCCAGGCAGTCTTTTGGAATCCAAGTGTGTGGGAAGCGGGGATGAACCTGTGGGATTTGGAAAGCCCCAGGCTTTTGCTTTTGCCCTTGTCTCTGGAGCTGTTTTTTTTTTTTTTTTTTTTTTTTTTTTGTCTTTGCCTTTGCATGTCTGTTCCATTCTCCATGCTGAAACTGGTTTGTGCTGCAGTGGCCTCAGTTTCTGATCCCTCACTCTACTTGACTTTGGGTTTCCATGGTGCTGATTTTAGCCAAACTCTTTTTCTGAAATGAGGCTGAAGCTTAATACTGGAGTATCTGATTGGCTCAGCATGGGACATGTGTCCCATTTTGTTCACCTGTGGTCAGGAGACAAGGTTTCAATAGCAGTAGCAGTCACTTAGGCTCACTCTGCAGTAAGAGGGACACTACCAAAGCATGGTATGGGCAGCAGTCTCCTAAACGTGTCTACCATGAGTCTGCTTTTATTCATAAATATTCTCTTAAACAGTTTGTGAGATCATTAGACTTTTCATAAGCTGGGTGCTATGGCTCACATCTGTAATCCCAGCACTTTGGGAGGCTGAGGCGGGTAGATCACTTGAGGTCAGGAGTTTGAGACCACCGTGGCCAACATGATAAAACCCTGTCTCTACTAAAAACAATACAAAAATTAGCCTGTATGGTGACACGTTCCTATAATCCCAGCTACTCAGGAGGCTGAGGCAGGAGGATTACTTGAACCCGGGAGGTGGAGGCTGCAGTGAACTGAGATCATACTACTGTACTCCAGCCTGGGCAACAGAGCAAGACTTTGTTACAAAAAACAAAAGCAAAAAAGAACCAATTCTTCATAAATATAATTTTACAAACCGTAAGTTATTTTCTGTTTGTTTTTTTGAGATGGTCTCACTCTGTCGCCCAGGCTGGAGTACAGTGATGCAATCGTGACTCACTGAAGCCTTGAACTCCTGGCTCAGGTGATCCTTCTGTCTCAGCTTCCCTGGTAGCTGATACCGCGGGCATATGCTTCTGTACCAGGCTGATTTTTAAATTTTTTTGTAGAGATGGGAGTCTTCCTTTGTTGTCCAGGATGGTCTCAAATTCCTGGCTTCAAGGGTTCCTCCTACCTCTGCCTCCTAAAGTGCTGGGATTTACAGGCGTGAGCCACTGTACCCGGCTGTCAGCCTGTCCTTTGAAATTTTGAAGCCAGGTATTGACTTTTCTCTAGCTATGAAAGTCTTAGAGGTCATAGTCTTCCAATAAAAGGCTGTTCCACCTATGTTGAAAATCTGTTATTTAGTGTAGCCACTTTCATCATTTCTCTTAGATTTTCTGGATAACTTGCTGTACCTTTCTATCAGTCCTTGCTGCTTCACCTTGCACTTTTATGTTATGGAGACAGCTTCTTTCCTTAAGTCTCATGAACCAGCTTCTGCTAGCTTCCAACTTTTCTTCTGCAGATTCCTCACCTCTCACAGCCATAACAGAATTGAAAAGAGCTCTTGCTCTGAATTAGGCTTTGGCTTAGGGAATGTTGTAGCTGGTTTGCTCTTCTATCCAGACCACTCAGACTTTCTCCACATCAGCAATAAGGCTGTTTCAGTTTCTTATCATTCATGTGTTCACTGGAGTAGCACTTTCAATTTCCTTCAAGAACTTTTCCTTTGGCTGGGTGTGGTGTCTCAGGCCTGTAATCCCACGGCTTTGGGAGGCTGAGGCAGGAGGATTCCTTGAGCCCTGGAGTTTGAGACGAGACTGGGCAACATGGTGAGACCCTGTTGCATAAAAAAAGAAAGACTGAACTTTTCCTTTACATTCACAAGTTGGCTGTTTGGTCCAAGAGGCCTAGCTTTTGGCCTGTCTCAGCTTTTGACATGCCTTCCTCATAAACTTAATCATTTCTAGCTTTTGATTTAGAGTGAGAGATGTGTGACTCTTCCTTTTATTTGAACACTTAGAGGCCATTATAGAGTCATTCATTGGCCCGACTGCAATATTGTCATGTCTTAGGGAATAGGGGGGCCTGAGGAGAGGGAGAGAGATGGGGTAATGGGTGGTCAGTGGAGCTGTCAGAACATATGTATTTATTTAAGAAATTTGCCATCTTACATGGGCATGGTTTGTGGTACTCCAAAACAATTGCAGTGCTAACATCAAAGATAACTTATCACAGACCACTGTAACAGATACAATAGTGACAAAAAAGTTTGAAATATTGTGAGAATTACCAAAATGTAATGCAGAGACACGAAATGAACACATTGTTGGAAAGATGATGCTGATAGACTTGCTTGATGCAGGTTTGCCACAAACCTGTAACTTGTAGAAACTAGTAACTGCAAAGCACCATGAAATGATGCACAATAAAACAAGGTATGCCTATATTAATAAAAGGAGAAGGAAGAATGGTATTGAAAGGCAACAAGCATTCACTGCCTTACCTGAGAGCAGTTGTTATCTTTTTTTTTTTTTTTTTGAGATGGAGTTTTGCTCTCATTGCCCAGGCTGGAGTGCAATGGCGCAATCTTGGCTCACTGCGACCTCCGCCACCCCGGTTCAAGCGATTCTCCTGCCTTAGCCACCTGAGTAACTGGGATTATAGGTGTGTACCACCATACCCAGCTAATTTTGTGTTTTTAGTAGAGATGGGGCTTCTCCATGTTGGTCAGGCTGGTCTTGAATGCCCGACCTCTGGTGATCTGCTCGTCTTGGCTTCCCAAAGTGTTGGGATTACAGGCACTTGCCACTGCAACCAGCTGAGCAGTTATAATCTTTTGTGATCAAAGGTTTATTTTGAGAGATTTCTAAGCTTGGGTTTTACGATATACACTTTACTAACTTTGAGCTCTTTGAGAGCCAAGGATATGTATTCCTGAAAATTCTACAACACTATGTAACTTTGAAATAAAGGAACATGTCCTGTTTTACCTGAGATATGGAAATACCTGTTAATGCTAATTGAAAATGAGGCTAAACATTTATATCTTGGTAAATTTAAGATTTTTTTTTTTGAAATTGAGTCTCCCTCTGTTGCCCAGGCTGGAGTGCAGAGGTGCGATCTCCATTCACTGCAGCCTCTGCCTCCGAGGTTCAAGTGATTCTGTTGCCTCATGCTCCTGAGTAGCTGGAACTATAGGTGCCTGCCACCATGCCTGGCTAATTTTTTTTGTTGTTGTTTTATTTTTAGTAGAGGTGGGATTTCACCATGTTGGTCAAGCAGGAATTTAAGCTATTTTTGTATCATTGGGATTCTGAGTTATTTTGTTCTTCTTATCATAAGAATCATATGGGGACATTTGTTATATATAAGGATTCTGGGGCTCACCCTAGGTCTGCTTAATCAGAATCAATTACAAATGATCATTATGGGTAGGCATGTTTGGAGTATGTTTTTGAATTTTCTCTTTATATATACTTTTCTATTTTTCTTGTAAACCAGCTGTTGTCAAAATGTGGTCTGAGGATTTCTGGGCATCTCTGAGACCATTTTAGGAGACTTATAGGATCTTTTCAAACTATGTGTGGCTTTTCTTCATGTTCTTCAACCAAAACAACATATTGCAATAGAATGAACATAGAATGATTCTGCCAAGAGCAAACATCAAAGAAAAGCAAACGAAAAAAAAAAAAAACCAGATATGAGAATCTAGTTATTTCTGTTAAATCAGACATTAAAAATATTTACAAAGATGTCAACAGTGCCATCTTCTCGGTAAAATTTTTGTTTTATTTAGGAATACAGGTTGTGTGTGCTTAATCTTAGCATTCAAAATCCAAAATGCTCCAAAATCTGAAACTTTCTGAGTACTGATATGATGCTTAAAGGAAATTTGCATTGGAGCATTTTAGATTTCAGGTTTTTGGATTTAGGATATCCAGCTAGGTAAGTATAATTCAGATATTCTAGAATCTGAAAAAATCTGAAACCCAAAACATTCTGATCCCATGAAGCACTTTGGATAAGGAATACTCAACCTGGTTATAGTTACTTTTCATAAAAGAATATGTTGGCTAGGTGCAGTGCCTCACACCTGTAATCCCAGCACTTTGGGAGGCTGAAGCGGGCAGATCACAAAGTCAGGAGATCGAGACCATCCTGGCCAACATGGTGAAACCCTGTCCCTACTAAAATACAAAAAATTAGCCAGGCATGGTCGTGCACATCTGTAGTCCCAGCTACTTGGGAGGCTGAGGCAGGGTGATCGCTTGAACCTGGGAGGCAGAGGTTGCAGTGAGCCAAGATTGCACCACTGCACTTAAGCCTGGTGACAGACCGAGACTCCTTCTCAAAACAAACAAACAAAATATATATGTATACATATATATACGTATACGTATGTATACATGTATATATAAATGAGTAATAGCTTATTTTAGAATAAATTAATAAATTATTATTTTAGAATAAATTAACAATTTTTAAAAAAATGATCACTTTTAGTTTCTCCAGTGGTGAATGTTGATAGACATAACCATATGAACAAGAGTTCTTTGGGAGCCTCAATACATTTTGAAAGTATAAAGGGATCTTGGAAACAAAAAGTTTGAGAGTTGCGTTTTTACGCTGTCTGGCTTGAGATACGTTGATTAGTTGACTTGTGGGAGGCAGGCTAAAGTAGTAGTTAAGTGGATTGTAAAGTGAAACTAGGACCGGCATCCTGGTTCCAGTACTTACTAGATGTATTATTTTGATGAAGTCACTGAGTCTCTGCTTCATCACCTCTGGTATAAACAGGAACCAACTTCACAGAGTTCCCATAGAGAGAGTTAAATCAAGTGTGCAAGGCACTAAGCACAGTGCCTTGCACACATCATGGGCTCAGCAACTTCAGGCTATGTTGTGGTCAACAGCTTTAGAGAATGTAGATGTTTCTTTGATTGTTCTATTACTTGAAACAGAAAATTTACTTTAAAGAGAAACATTACTTGTATATCTCATTTCTTTCTCTCTCTTTTTTTTTTTTTTTTGGTCTTATGTATAAAAAGCAAAGCAATCTTTTTTTTTTTTTTTTTTTGAGATAGTGTCTCACTTTGTTGCCCAGGCTGGAGTGCAGTGGCATGCAATCATGGCTCATTGCAGCCTTGAACTCTTGGATTCAAGTGATCCTCCGACCTCAGTTTCACAACTAGCTGAGACTACAGGTATGTTGACACTTTGCCCGGCTAAATTGTTTTATTTTTTTGTGGAGTTAGGGTCTCGCTATGTTGCCCAGTGTGGTCTTGAACTCCTGAGCTCAAGGGATCCTTCTGCCTCTGCCTCTGAAGTGT
>CAUYLG010021576.1:0-49642 GCA_963573385.1 Cacajao melanocephalus | reverse complement strand
TTGTTGGTGATGAAGTTTTTTCTGTTTCTTAGTTTTCCTTTGGCAGACGCCCCTTCCCCACAGAGCTTGGCCTTCCCGGGTTCAGCTGTGCTTACTGTGAAACTCTCAGTCCTCAGTGCTTCCAATTGCTGTTCTCCTTGTGGGGATGGAACCAGCCGAGCCAGACTCAAAGGGCACCCAGTCGCGTATACTCCGCACTGAGAAGCGCTGCGCCATGCCGAGGCGCCAGCAAAACAGCTGTGCCGGCCAAAAGAGTCGCGCTGGCGACACGTGTGGCTCCTCCGCCAGGAATCTCCCAGTTTGTGGGCCACAGAAATTCATCTGAAATTGCGGCATCCACTCGCTCTCTGTGCTTTCACTGGGAGCTACAATCCTGAGCTGTTGTTAATCGGCCATCTTGGATCTCTCCGCCCAGTGATCTCCAATTGGCATTTCTTACTTAGTAAAACACATTCAAGTTTCCTCCATGCCATTTCATGGCTTGATAGTTCATTTCTTTTTATGGCTGAATAATATTCAATAGAATATTGATGCATCCATTTACTTAACTATTCACCTACTGAAGGACAGCTTTGTCACTGCCAAGTTTTGGCAATTATGAATAAAGCAATTTCAAATTTAATTTTAAACTTCATAAGTTTATAGCAATATACATCCACGTGCAGGTTTTTGTGTAGGCATAAGTTTTTAATCTATTTAGATAAATACAAAGGAGCATACTTGCTTGATCATATGGTAAGAGTATGCTTAGTTGTATGTGAAGCCACCAAACTATCTTCCAAAGTAGCTATACCATTTTACAATTTTAGCAGCAATGAATGAGAGTTCCTATTGCTCTACATCTTTGCCACCATTTGGTGTTTTGAATTTCGACTATTTTAATGGCGGTGTAGTGCTATCTCATTGTTTTAATTTGTAATTCCCTAATGATAAATGATGTGGAATATCTTTCTGTATTTTTATTTTCCATCTGCATATCTGCTTTTTTTTTTTTACTCTTTTTTTTTAAATTATTTTTATTATATTTTATGTTTTGGGGTACATGTGAAGAACATGCAAGATTGTTGCATAGGTACACACGTGGCAGTGTGATTTGCTGCTTTCCTCCCCTTCACCTATATCTGGCTTTTCTTCCCTTGCTACCTCTCCCCACCTCCCACTGTCCCTCCCCTATTTCCCCCCCAACAGACCCCAGTGTGTAGTGCTCCCCTCCCAATGTCCAGGTGTTCTCATTGTTCATCACCCGCCTATGAGTGAGAACATGCGGTGTTTGATTTTGTGTTCTTGTGTCAGTTTGCTGAGAATGATGGGTTCCAGGTTCATCCATGTCCCTACGAAGGACACGAATTCATCGTTTTTGATGGCTGCATAATATTCCATGGTGTATATGTGCCACATTTTCCCTGTGCAGTCTGTCATCGATGGGCATTTGGGTTGGTTCCAGGTCTTTGCTATTGTAAACTGTGCTGCAATGAACATTCGTGTGCATGTGTCCTTATAGTAGAACGATTTATACTCCTTTGGATATATACCCAGTAATGGGATTGCTGGGTCAATGTTTTATTAAGCGTACAATATCTGAAACTTTTCCATTGGAACCAAGTATCACTCTTTTTTCTCATAGTTCTATTTAAAATGCAAATCCTCTTGGAAAGGATAATTGTTAACCCCTTTTCTTTTTAACCTCTGTCTTAATGAGATGATCTCTCTTCTAGATGAGCATATGTATGCTATTTAATTATTGTCAAGAAGAACGGAGTATATTAACTATTCTGATAACCGTAGATGGATTCCTATACTTAATTGGCTTACAGCTAACAACCTCATACAGAGCTTCAGAGCATGTTTTAACTTCTTAAACGTAGACTTTTTAATTTTGTATACGTCACCAGGACGTTACAGTATTTAAAATCAGGTATCTTCTACATTTAATGGCCAGAGCGGGAGACTGGGAACACCAGCTCACTCATCCAAGGATTGTAATGAGAGTAGACTGTTTTCTGGGAGGAAATAAGTGATACACAAACGTATGCCCTTCATACAGGTCCTTCAACTGACCTCCTGCTGTAATTAGCCAACATTTCCCCAGGGGCATGCTCTTGAGAAGGCTCCTTAAACAATATTAATTCCTGTTCCCTTAGACGAATTCTCATGCTTCAGGGAGCAATAAGAAATTACTGTGCTGGTTGCTGCCCTATTATATAACCCAAATTATCAACAAATCTAATCACAACTTGGAAGAAACAACATGGAAGTCATGCAGCTTGACTAAGCCTCTACATGGGTGGTTCCCCAAGAATAGTGGGTGTCGTGGGAGCCTCTATTTTCCCAGTGTGTTTCCACAGTCAAAGAAGTTTGAAAATCACTGGATTCAACCATGGTAAACAGGTTTTTGAGTCTTTCTAGAGACTTGAATATGCTAATCCATTTTGTAAATTACAAGAAAAGGGCAGGCTTGATATTTAGCTGATATATTCTTGTAAAAAAAAAAGTTAGTAACAAGTTGATGGGAGGAGGGAGGAAGACAGAATAACTGTTAAAACTTGATCAATCCAAAAGGCAAAAAAGAGAGGGAAAAAGGGACAAAGAAAAAAATGGAAACAAACAGAAATACAGATTTTTCACTCAAATATTTCAATAATTACATTAAATATAGATTTATTAAATATGAATATTTAATGAAAATTTATTTATATCATTTAAAAATATATAGACTCAAATGCAAGTCAAAGATGATTTATTTGAATAAAAATATCAAATGTTTTCAAGAGATTTACCTATAGATATATGTATTCAGAAGTGAATATAAAAACTTGAAAAAAGATATGCTACAAACACTAAGCAAAAGACATCTGATGTAGCTGAAACAAGACAATTTAAATTATAGAACATGACTAAATATAAATGGAAGATTTCATTAACAAGATACAATTACTCTAAAACTACGTTCTGATTAACATCATCTGAAAATAAAGTAAATCTGACAGTAACAAAAGGAAAATACATATACTACACAAACACACACACAAATATAATGATGGAAGTTTTCTAACACACTTCCATTAGTAGCTAATAAATGAACAGAAAAAGTAAAGACACAGAGAATATCAAGAGCATAATTAAAAAATAAATGATTGATATATTTAAAACGCTCTACCCGGTAACTACAGAATACATTTCTTCAAAGTGTACACTGAATATTTTCCAAAAGGGATCATATACTGAGCCACAAAGCAAGTCTCAACAAATAATAAAATGTTCCTTAGTACTATGAATTCATACACAGATTATCAGTATGTTCTCTGCTACCACTACAACAATTCAAACAGAAATTATAACAATAAGATAATTAGAAAATCCCCAAATAACTTAAGCAATATATTTCTAAATAACAAAAGAGTTCAAGGAAAAAAAAACCATAATGGCAATTTTAAAAATATTTTTAGTTAAATCTAAAAACTATAGTATTAAAATTTGGGGAACTAACTAGAGCCACACCTAGAGAGAAATCAATAGAACTGGAAAATAATTTTTAAAAAGATGAAAAACTGGGAAATAATTACCTAATTATCCATCTCCAAAAATAGCAAATTAATCCTCACTCACCTCTGTAAACAGAAGGAAGGAAAAAAATAAAGAAAAGAGAAGAATCCAATTAAATAAATAGCAGCTGTAAAAATAAGTAAATTTTAACAAAGTTGGTTCTTTAAAAATACTAAAAAAATCAGTAAACTCTAGCAAGACCGGTAAAATAAATAAATGAGAGACACAGAGAGAGAGAGAGAAAGAGAGAGAGAGAGAGAGAGATATCAAAATGTCAAAATCAAATGAAAACAGGATCTTTATCTCTGTAAAGGTCCTACAGGCACTGTGTTATAACTGGAGGGTATAAACAAGTTGGTAAGTCAAAAAACTATCATTTTAATAGAAAGAAACAAATCTCTTATGAAAAACATGACAGACCAAAACTAATTTAAGGAGAAGTAAATAATCTCAATAGTTTGCTATCTATTCAAGGAAACAAATTTATTACTAAAAATTCTCCCCACAAAGAGAAGCAAAAGAAGTATTTCCATTTCAAAAATAAGGCCAAGAGAAAAAGACTTGGAATCAAGAATATAAGAATATAGGGAGGCTGGGCTCCGTGGCTCATGCCTATAATCCCAGCACTTTGAAAGGCTGAGGTGGGTGGATCACCTGAGGTTGGGAGTTTGAGACCAGCCTGGCCAACATGGAGAAACCGCGTCTCTAGTAAAAAATACAAAATTAGCCGGTTATAGGGGTGGATGCCTGTAATCCCAGCTACTCAGGAGGCTGAGACAGGAGAATCGCTTGAACCCAGGAGGCGGAGGTTGCAGTGAGCCAAGATCGCCCCATTGCACTCTAGCCTGGGCAACAAGAGTGAAACTCCATCTCAAAAAAAAAATTAAAAAGTATATAGGGATACTGGAAAAAACTGAGTCAACACATCTAACTTCTGAATGCCCTAAAATCTAAATCTATGCCATTTTAAAATATTACTTTACCTGTCTAACCACAAAGGTATCAATTATTTCACTTAATCCTTAGAATATTCTTATTTGGTAGGTACTATTACTATTTTTAAGATAAAGAAGCTAAAGTATAGAGTAGGTAGGTAATTTGCCCAAGGCCACTTAGCTAGAAAGCTGTGAAGCCCAGACGGAATTAAACCCATGTGTTTTGACTCCGAAACTCAATGATATACACCGAGAGACATGAAAGACATAAAACACCAAGAAAAGCAAGCAGCAATCCTATAATCAATATCTCTCTTGTATTACTTAGAAGATCAAATCAGAGCCACCACCAAAGAGGTGGGAAAAAATACCAGCATATTTCATGTCAACAAAAAACACTAGAGCTAGGATTCTAAATGGTCTCTCAATGAAATAGCCAAATCTGAAATAAAGTGAGGGGAGGAGCCTGGGGAACAGGGTATGACCAGGTCACTAAAAAGAAACTTAAAACTTAGCCAGGTATGGTAGTACACACCTATGATCCCAGCTACTTGGGAGGCTGAGGGGCGAGGATGGCTTGAGCCCATGAAATCGAGGTAGCAGTGAGCCGTTATTGCACCACCATACTCCAGCCTGGGCAACAGAGAGAGATGTTCTCTCAAAAAACAAACAAAAAATGCGAGGAGAAGAAGTAAGGACATACATTTCTGAAAAGACTGAAATCATAAAAACTACGGTAATTGGGACAGATAACTAGGAAGAACAGAACACAGAGTTTGTAATGCTTACAGAAGTAAAGCATAAATGTACACACTTATATTAGTATTAGAAAACTAAAACCAAACTTTCCCCTAAACAATGTACTCTGACGTTTTCTATTCTGTTCCACTGCTTTAAAAAAACAATGCTTGTCACTAACTACTAAATTGATTTCATGGCCAGCTAACGGGTCGTGACCCACAGCCTGAAAAACACTGTGTCAGATGAAGACCAAGAGCAAGCTGGTGTACACACATGGCCTTGCAACGAGGATAAGCACAGCTTCTATACGTGTGTGGTCTGTTGATCTTCTGTGGGTCCTGCAGAAGGACAGCAGGAGGCCGTCTAGCACTTGAAGCATTACTCATACACATTATACCTCTGCTTACTAAGTCATACTCCACCCTCCTTTACCACAAGCCCCTCAACAGTCCAAAGACTGCAGGCCTGTCCGCTACATAGATGTGAAAATAAGAGATTTGCTACATCAATATTCCTATCATGAACTCTTTGAAAGTTTCCAGCTGGGCGTGGTGGCTCACATCTGTAATCCCAGCACTTTGGGAGGCCGAGGCGGGTGGATCACTTGAGGTCAGGGGTTTGAGACCAGCCTGACCAACATAGTGAAATCCAATAAAGAAAGAAAAGAAAGAAAGAAAGAAAGAAAAGAAAGAAAAGAAAGAAAGAAAGAAAAGAAAGAAAGAAAGAAAGAAAGAAAGAAAGAAAGAAAGAAAGAAAGAAAGAAAGAAAAAGAAAGTTTCCAAATACGTCCCTGAGTGTAAGGTTTAGGTACAAAACCACATTCCATTTGCTGTTTAAATTCCTCAGAATTCTTGGCCACTTAACTGTTAAGATCTTATCTCTCTTGGCTCACTGCGACCTCCGACTCCCTAGTTCAAGCAATTCTCCTGCCTCAGTCTTCCGAGTAGCTGAAATTACAGGCATGCGCCACCACACCCAGCTAATTTTTGTATTTTTAGTAGAGATGGGGTTTCACCATATTGGCCAGGATGGTCTCAATCTCCTGACCTCAGGTGATTCGCCCTTCTCAGCCACCCAAGGAGCTGGGATTACAGATGTAAGCCACTGCACCCGGCCCCTTGTATTTCTTGGAGATTCCTTACAAATAACAGTCGCCAGCTTGGTCTTTTTATATACTGTATCACTCAATTACAGACTCCTTCTTCACCCTTTTTATTAGTTTCAAACACAAAATACCATCACTGAAAAGCTTGTGAACAGAAATTACTAAAAGTTTTCTATAGACTGAAATTTCAATAAACATTTTACACTCAATTAGATTTCGTGTGGAATTTCCATCCATGAGCAGAAAAGCTACCAATCATCTTTAGATACTCAGCCTGAATGGAAAAAGAAAACAATAAAGAATTTGTGTTCGGGAAGCTTATCCCAAACAGTAAAGAAAGGTGGGAGCTACAAATGTTGGCAGTTGTCTGTGAGCACTGGCAAATACGGCAATGAATGAATTTAGAAGGGGCAGACATGAGAAAAGTCTCGGCCTGTGAACATATTTTCAGGATGTCAAAATTTGAGGGTATGTGAGCAGAAGCCACACTGGAGAGTTGGCAGGAACACTCAAAGCTATCCTTGGAATGACTCATGATGACAATGCTGGTAAATGGGCTGCAGCTAGATGGAAAGAGACAAAGTCATGTCTCAGAAGCAGGAAAGCAGAGGGAAAAAGCAGGCAAACACTATCTTTGAACACATGGTCTGACCGTATACAAAAGGAATCTCTATAAACTTTACCATAATTTTCAAGTGCAAATAAAAAAAAACTATGCAAGAGAATTAAGGTTAAATCAAAGCAAATTCAATTTAAAGAAAACATTTTTGGATATTGGAGAGTCTTACATTAGATGCTGTGCATCTTAGGAAAGAGGGAAGGGGAGACAGAAAGCCAGGGAGTGAGGATGAGAGGAAGCAAGCAGCTGAAGCATGGGGGAAGGAGCGTCCGCCTCTAGCTACCATGTGAGCGGAATGAAGTTAGTGCTATTACGGAAGTTTACACAGGAGCTCCAAAGTGAGGGCAAGACAGAAGAAACTGCTCCTGCGGTGACCCGGTGTCCAACGAGGCTGCACCTCAGAGAACATGAAGTAAACAATGAGACAGAAACAAAGGGCCTCCAATTCCTCCTTCCCCTTTCAACCCCCAAACAACGTGTGGTCTTTGAGGTCTGGTGTCTTTCACCTAACAGTGTTTCTGAGATTCGTCCGTGCTGACGCATGAGTTAGAACTCCATTCTCTTCTATTTTGAGTAGTACGCCAGTGTACATATTATCTATACCGCATTTATGGAACCACTCTCCACTGACCAACATTTGGGTTGTTTCTACTTTTTGCTTGTTATAACTAGTACTGCTACAAACTAGTTGGATGTAAGTCTCCTTTGTGGATGTAAGTCTCTGTGTGGGTGTAAGTGTCCTTTCTCTTGGGTGATACTCCTAGGAGTGGAATTGCTGGGTTATATGGCAGATTTGAGTTTAACTTTTAAAGAAACTGTCTAACTGGTTTTGCATGTGGCTGCACCATTTAACACTCTCACCGGCAATGTGGGAGTTCCCATTTCCTCATCCTTTCCAATACTTATTTTGATTATTGCCACACTCCTGCTTATGAAATGGTACCTCACTGTGGTTTTAATTTGCATTTCCCTAAACACAGAGAAGTGTCCCCTTCCTGGTCCATCTGAACTTTGGATTTCATTTGCTTAAGAACCTTCCTCAAACAACTACCTCCCTCTATAGAGTTTCTTCCTGTCAGTCAATAAATATGATAGATTCTCTCCCATCTTAAAAACAAAACCAAAATAGCCCTCCTGTCCATAAAACTGTGATCTCCATGACTTCTACTTTGTCACATTCACCTCTCTGTAGTATCTGACTAATAGTGAAACATTTGTTTTTCCTAAGAATTGAGTATACCTTAAAGAAATTACTATTCCAGTACTATTCATCCATTAATTTCAGCTTTGGCTTATGATATGAGGGTGCTTTTTGTGTGATCTAGTTTTCTAATTGAGTCTCAACCTTCCTGTAGATTCACTACTTTATATGATGACAAGGTACCCTGGAGATTTTTGCTTGAATACGACTTAGCTATCTTTGTCAGCCCGGAACAATGACCACATGAAAGACAAAAAGAAAACCTGAACATCTGTATCAGTATCTTCAGCTCAGTTTAATAAGTAATGCTCATCAAGTATAACACTGAAAGGTGAAAGGCCTTATTCAATAAACCTGGAAAACGTTTGCAACAGAAAATGAAAACAAAACACTCCCACTAGAGATAAACCAATTCGTTCTTAAACCTTGTCCATCAAAGTTCTACTAAGAATTCAAATTTTCGAGCTTCCCTTTGTAAACCTACAGACTCCTCTCTCTACCCATGCAAACACTTTTAATAAAACTTTCTGACTCTTCGTGAACTCTAGTCCTTCATCCTCTCCCTATTCTAACACTCAAATCTTGTTAAATATTAAAATATAATAGTGGTAGAGACAATTCTAAGATAGTCCCCAAGATTCTCACCCCCTGGTATATCCGCCCTGCACAATTTCCTTGAACACGGGGGTGGGGAGCAGTAAAAATACTATTGACTCTTGAACAACACAGGCTGCAACTGCACTGGTCCACTTATGTGTAGATTTTTCTCCCCCTCTGCCACTGCTGAGAGAGCAAGACTAAGGCCTCCTTTTCTTCCTCCTCCTCCTCCTCAGCCTAGTCAATGTGAAAATGACCAAGATAAAGACCTTTATGACAATCTACTTCCACTTAATGAACAGGAAATATATTTTCTCTTTCTTATGGTTTTCTTAATAAAATTTTATTTTCTTTAGCTTACTTTAAGAATACAACATATGATACCTATAACATAAAAAAATACCTGTCAGTCAACTGGTTATTGGCAAGGCTTCCAGTCAACAATGCTATTAGTAGTTAAGTTTTGAGGGAGTCAAAAGTTACATGTGGATTTTTTATTGCTTGGGGTCAGTGCCCCTCACTCCTGTGTTGTTCAAGGGTCAACAGTAATGGGATAGCCCTGCCATGATTAGGTTACTAATCACTTGACTCTGAGTTCATAAAAAACAGGGAAATTGTCATGGGTGGGCCTGATCTACTCAGGTGAACTGTTTAAAAGACACTAAAGCATCAGAGAGGTGTACTCCAGCTGGCCTCAGACACAAAGCAAACTGCTATGTTGTGAGATAAGGGGGTCACATGGCAAGGATCCTTCTAGAAGCACAGCCTCCAGGAGCTGGGAATGGTACCCACTAGCAGCTAGCAAGAAATCTGGGACCTCGAGCCTATAGCTCCAAGGAAATTAATTCCACCAACAACCAGTGAACTTAAGGGAACTCCAGGTCACAGATGAGAGCACAGCCCGTACTGACAACTTGCTTTGTCTTGACAGAGAGACCCAGGGCGCAGAACCCAGCTAACATGGACCCAGACTCCTGAGCCAATGACACTATGAGAGAATAAATTTGTATGATTTTAAGCTGCAGAGTATGTGGTAATTTGTTATGCAGGACTACATAATAAAATATACACAAAATAATATCTTCCTGCCCTTTTGTTTCACTTCAAAAAAGGTTAAGCACATCATACAATATTAATATAAGTAGTTATATGAAAGGGTGGAAAGAACTGGAAGCCAGGAGAAACATCAACAGCACTTATCATTACAACTTAGCTTGATACTACTCTTCAGGCATGGCTAAATTAAAATTCTCTAATCCTCTTACAATTCTGGCATCAATGATAATGAGAACTCTGCAGTACCTCTATCCTCCAGTGGGTTGCCAGCAAGGTTAATCGTGTGGAGTCCTGAGTTGGGATTATGTGCTAGAGCACTGGCCAGTTTTTGCGCAAAATCTCTGCAAGTAAAAAAAAAATAAGATTAAATAACACAAAATGTAAAACCATTAAAATGGAACACTTAAGCTTAGAACAGAGTGAAATCTAAAATGGAACACTTAAGCTTAGAACAGAGTGAAATCTAAATAGAGAAACCTCCATTACAATATTAGTCTATGTATCATATATTTGTTAATACCCATTAACACGTCATTAGAGAATTTGTAAAGCCACAGCCAGAATTTGGCTCATTTTGATTGGCCAAAAGCCAAAAGAAAATATACAAATGCCCCTTTAAAGACACTCTGTTGCATGCTATAATGGTACTTTCTGGACCCTCCATAATTAAAAAAAAAAATCCTGGATTGAACCTGCTTTTCATGAAAATTATAGTACTCACTATATCTTATTCCTCATTTCATGCAACTGTGAACGCAAAACTGATGATACTAATTATTGAGTTTAAAGGTTACAACTGCTAGCACTACATTTTGGCAAAAATTAAAACCACTGTTTTAGTTACGTCTAACTTGAAATAATGTACTAAGTGCTATGATTATGAACCTGTCAACCCTCCTCACTCAGCAGCAGTAAAACCTTTATTCTACTAGATTCTATTATGCTCTTAACAGTAGGCTTAGGTAGTGACTACTAAACCATTAGATAAAGACTACCCAAGCGTTAACCTGAAAAGGGAGAAAAATGACTGAAACTGATGAAAGCAAAGCAGTCAAGTCATATGAAATATGTTATCACTATGTCCACCAGTAACGATAATAATAAAACCTGCATAAACCATCGACAGAGTAAAAGGCACTTTGCCAAGCACTTTAAATATATTAATTCATTTACCCTCACCATTTTAATTCTATAGAGGAGGCACTATTATTATCTCCATTTTAAAACTGAAGAGACTAAGGCACAGAAAGCTTAAACAACTTGTGCAAGGCCATGAGGCATCTGGCTTGAGGATCCATGCTCTTCACAACTACACTATATGCTCTCAAAAATATCAAGAGAGCCAGATGCAGTGGCTTATATCTGTAATCCCAGCACTTTGGGAGGCCGAGGTGGGTGGATCACTTGAAATAGGAGTTCGAGATCAGCCTGGCCAACATAGTGAAATCTTGTCTCTATTAAAAATACAAAAATTATCTGGGTGTGGTGGTGCATGCCTGTAATCCCAGCCACTTGAGAGGCTGACGTAGGAAAATCACCTGAACCCAGGAGCCGGAGGTTGCAGTGAGCCTAGATCACACCACTTCACTCCAGTCTAGGCGACAGAGACTCCGTCTTAAAAAAAACAAAAAACAGACCAAAAAAAACCTGCACATGGCCGGGCACAGTGGCTCACACCTATAATCCCAGCACTTTGGGAGGCCAAGGTAGGCGGATCATGAGGTCAGGAAATGGAGACCACCCTGGCCAACATGGTGAAACCCCATCTCTACTAAAAATACAAAAATTAGCCAGGCATGGTGGCGAGCGCCTGTAGTCCCAGCTACTCAGGAGGCTGAGGCATGAAAATCGCTTGAATCAGGGAGGTGGAGGTTGCAGTGAGCGGAGACTGTGTCATTGCACTCCAGCCTGGCAACAGAGTGAGACTCAGTCTCAAAAAAAAAAAAAAAGAAAGAAAAAGAAAAATCAAGTGATACAGTATTGAGATATTACCAAATTCTTAGCCTTCATGATGACGAAAATCATATGGATTTTTTTTTCTGAGAAGGAAAAACATTGCTCTATATGTGATCTGCCCCACTTAAAAACAAACAAAACAAAACTATCAATTATTTAGAAGAGCAAATGGCACAGAATTTTAAAGCAACATATTAATAGATTCAGGAAAATACTCACGTTCTAAGTCCAGCATTTTCCAACACCAATTCTTCCAGTCGATTGGACCTGCTCACCACCCTCAGAATCTGTTCACAGACATCAGTGGACTGTAAGAGAAAACATTCTTTGACTATTCCACAGCTCTAAAGAAGAACAACTTTATGGTTACAAATCGATGCAATGCGAAGTTTTAATGAAGTGAAACATTCACTCATTCAATAAACCTTGAAAGAGCATCAACTACTATGCACCACCGTGATGAAGGCCCTGGCAATATAATGATATCACGGAGAAAGTCTCTGCCTTCGGGAGTGAGCCGACCAGCAGTGGAAACAGGCAAGAAGAATGCTATGGTCAGAGTTTGTGCTCCCTCCTCTGCCAAAATTCCCCCAGACTTAAAAAACCTAATGCCCAATGTGATCGTATCAGCAATTAGTACCTTTGGGAACTGACTAGGTCATGATGGTAGAGCCCTCATGAAGAAATCAGTGCTCTCGTAAAAGAGGCCCCAGAGCTATCTTGCCCCTTCCACCAAGTAAAGACACAGCTAAAAGACACCACCTGTGAACAAGAAAGAGCGCCCTCACCAGACACCACGTCTGCTGGAGCCTTGATCTTGGACTTCTCTGCCTCCAGGACTGTGGGAAATAAACCTGTTGTTTATAAGCTACCCAACTATGGCATTTTGTAATAGTAGCCTGAACAAAATAGGATAAAAATACACAATTATAATAAAATAATAAAAAGGCCATTTTGGTAGTGCTATGCATACATAACCATGCACCTAATCCAGGCTCATGAAACGAAGAGGACTTCCCAAAGAAAGTGACGTTCAAAATGCAGAACTGTAGATCAAGTGTCAGTGATGATGCTAACGATGAAAACATCTTTGCTGAGTTCTCACCATGTGCCAGGCACCGAGTTAAGCCCTCTATGTGTGCTTCATTGTAAAACCATTAAAGACTATTATTCCATTTTCATAGATAAGAAAATTAAGATTTAAAGATGTCATAAACTTCAACAGGAAGGCTCAATAAGTATTTGATGAACACTAGCTGGTACTGGGATGTTCCTGCTGGAACATAAACAGGATAAAGTGGGAAACGGCCTAATGAGAGGAAAGAGTTTAATAAATAATTGTCTCATGTTAATAAACATTATGTTTTTAGAAAAACATTACGTAATCATATAACTATTAAGCCTCTATGTTAAACAAGATTGCAATTAAAATGAATGATATAGAACAAAATTTTGAGGGTATGATGAAAAAACAGTTGTTCCCTGGTGGTAGAATTGTGCATAGTTTTTTCCTTAAAATATTAATGCTTTTATATTTATTTGAACCTGCCTCATTCCAAAACGAATTTAAAGTAGTTCTTAAACTTAATATTACTTATACATTAAAAACTGATTTTAGGCCAGGTCCAGTGGCTCACGCCTATAATCCCAGAACTTGGGGAAACTGAGGAGGGCAGACTGCTTGAGCTCAGGAGTTCAAGACCAGCCTTGGCAACACAGTGAAATTCCACCTCTACAAAGTATACAAAAAGTAGCAGGGTGGGGTAGTGGCTTATGTCCAGTCCCAGCTACTCAGGAGGCTGAGGTGGGAGGGTCACTTGAGCCTAAGAGGTCAAGGCTGCAGTGAGCTATCATCACACCGCTGCATCCCAGCCTGGGCAACAGAGTTGAGACCCTGTTTCACATGCGTGCACGTGCACACACACATGGACATACAAACACACATACACACCAAGTGATTTAAAATCTCCTTGCAACCTAGGGTGTACTAAATACTTCAGGATATTTGAAAAAGAAAAAGAGTGAGAGAAAGAAGGCATGTTCTGTGTGCCATGGCATATAACATCAAAGCACTTTCTTTCCTTACATTTCTTTAACTTATTAGATCACAAATACCCAACTGGATTAACCATAATTGAAACAGAGTCTGAAATGTGGCAGAAGTTCTCTAGCCAAGTATTTTTAAGAAAACCTAACTCGGAAACACCTCAAGTCCCACAGCATGTAAGGTTCTCATAATTTTTGTTGACTGTTTGTTTCCATTCAGTCTATGATGCCACTTTCACACTATTCCTAAGTTTCTAATGTGTCCCACTGATTAAGGAGGAAAGAGAAAAAATAATTCCAATTGACCCGATGCCTGCAATTTACATTATGTTGACAGTGATGATATTCAAAATGGTAACCCCCTTATCAGTATAATTCTTTTTCTCACAATGTACATACAAGGGAATTCATCTTATTCTGTGTTGCCATGATAAAAAGTGATTACTTAATGTTTTTGCAGAGATTATTCTAATTACCCAAAATAATTCTTGGGATCATTCCCATTTCTGAGCTACCTTGCAGTGCAGCTGGAAAAGTAATTTACCATAATGCTTTAAGATTTATAGCCCATTTGGGTATAAATACTGCAATATAAATTTATTCAAGAAAATATATGAAAGTGTCTCCAACTTTTCTTTAAAATGCTGGTAGGGGAGACGCATAACAAATCATTCATGATTAAAGTAATTCTACTAATTTTTATGGAGTACCAACTACACTGAAAGCATGATTTTCTACAGGGACGAATATAAAGAAATGAAACTTTTAAAGGGAGAGACACTCAAACCTCACTACTAGGTACGTGATAATTCCAACAACATTTTCCAAACGTCTACAGCATGTGCAGCACTACGTGCACGGATTTAGGAAATTTTTTAAAAACTGGATGCAATAGATCTCCAAGAGCTTGTATTCAGTTAGAAATTGAATATAAACAACAAAAACTAGACTCACTATAGAGTAATAAATGAACTAGCGCAAACTACAATAAAAATTTTTTTTTAACTTGGAACTTTAGAACTGAAACAAACCATTTACATTATCTGGTATCACCATGTCATTCCCTAAAGACTAAAAAAATATGCAACGATGCTTGCCAATTTGCCTGAGTTGCAAAACAGAAGCAGCAGCGCAAGACCCCAATTCTACTGCTTTTTTAATGAATTAAGAATGTTGGCCAAAAACATGGTCCTAATTGCATATTCGGTACCATCTTTTTTTTTAATCTTTTATTCAAATTAGAAATAGTGACTGCTAATAAGGTGCTAATCGTTGCTTCATAAAGATCGACATCAAGTCATATTTTTCTTGTGGCATCTTGGCACAGGAGGCTTTCATCGGGCTAGAAACAATCTTAACCCAAGGAGCTCATATAACTTGAGAAGCAGCTACTTATTTTTTGCCATGTACTTCATGTTTACAAAAATCCAAAGACGTGCTTTTTCACACTGTCCTTTCCTGTGAATAAAACCAGTGTTAGACAGTGCTCTGAGACTGCCCACTTGAGTACCCATCGAAAGGGAAAGCATCATTTCTTTTTAACTTTGGGTGGAAAACAAAGAATTTAGTATTCTTTTTGAAGACCTGTGGAGGAATATCCACAAAGATCACTATTCATTTTAAAATACCAAATATTAAAAATATATGCAAACTTTATTTTTGTGTTTAAATCTAAGTTAACAGAAAAGCGGTATGAGCAATCCTCAAATCCTGTCACTCCACTTCCTTCCAACCCGGGACAACCAAGAAAGCCTACAAGCACTTACATGCTTTGTTTTGCCAGGACTGAAATGATTAGGTGCACATTTTATGTCCTAAACATCTAAGGCAGCTGAAAGGAGATGATACCAGGGAGAAATAATGACAGAACGGCAACAGCAATTGCCTGGACACCTTCCTGTAATTGCAGGTTGGGACAATCTCCAAAAGCGAGATATCCACAACTTTCTTGAAACCTTCTTGAGACCCCATTTTGAAACTCAAAAGCTTATGTGAATGTTTGAATGAGCCAGAAAAACTGACGTGGTAGCAAACCACTGTTCTCTCCGATCCCACAATCCCTGGACTAATTCCTTTTCATTCCTCCAGTGGCGCTCCTTTCCCACCTGTACTCTTTGTGAGCTCAGTCCTGGAAATGGCCCCATTCCAGCAAGCAGCAAACAAGGGACTTCTATTCTTAGACGGCTACCTGCCTGCTCCCGGAGGGCTCACCTGGCTCCCACACATGCCAAGCGTCACTCCATCGTGACTGCTCAGACACAACTCTTGTTTGAATAATACAGTTTACATAATTCATACTTGCATATTTGTTCATTTCTCAACTTCTCTGATAACTTATTAGATACCTACTTATTAAACCAATTTGTATTGAATAGCTACTAGGAGCCACACCCTCTGACAAGCACTGGCTAGAGATGAGTAAGAAATGGTTGCAACTAGCTCACAGTAACAGGCATGCAGGAAGCTGAGGCCCTGGAAGGTCAGGTAAGTTATCTAAGGTAACACAGCCTTGTAATAAAAATCAGAATCTGAAACCTAGGTTTCTGATTCCAAGTCCCTGCATTTTCCTCTACCAAATTGGCTCTTAAGGGACCCCAAATGAGTTCAGTCCATTTTCATACACATAATGTTTTAAGCCACCCCTACTCCAGGCAAATTCAGAGCACCAAGTCGCCTGCCCACTGGCCAGTTTCAACCCTCCATCTCCTGCACATCCATGTCTCAATCCAAATCTGATGTATTCACTATGAAAATCTTAAACCCCCAGATTCTATGACCTCTGAAAGTTGCAGGCTTAAACATAAGAGTCTCCAGGAAAACACATAAATTCTTTGTTATCTCATAAGAAACACCAGAGAGTAAATTTATGGGTAAGCATCTGTCCATAGGACTGATATGAACTGGTAAAAACCCCAAAACAGCATCTTATTTCCACTAATAAAATAGATCAAATAGTTTTCTTCTTCATACCTTATGAAAACCAACAGATTTCACTTTAATTTCATTTTGCTTTCACATAAATCTACCCAAAAACCCATCTAGAAAATCAACAATAACTATCATTACTCAACCAGAGGAACTCTACCTGTTAATGTTTTCCTTAATTCTTAGGAAGGGAAACTTTGTGGAGAGAGAATGTAAGACAGGAATATAAAATCTGCCATTTGCAGCTGTGCAAACGTAACTTTAACAGTTTTTATTAACTGAATGAGTTTGTACTACAGGCCACACTAAATCTATCTTTTTGTTTATCTTCTTAAATTGCCTGAAGCAGCTGAATACATGAGGAAATACTTGGAGCATCTCACATTACAAAAGTTACTAAATGTTATGCAAATCATTTAAAGAAAAATATCTCCTCAAGAAATAAAATATATACAGCTTACCAGTATAGTAAAAAAAGAAAACAGTGTTGGGGTTTTTTTTGGTTTTTTTGACAATTATTGGGTTTTGAAATTCAGCAAAGCCAAGCAACATTTGCTGCATGTTTGATTACTTACCAGCTTTAGATCCTTGGAGGACAGCTTTGTGAACCACTGGTTGTATTCCAGAGCAGCAATGATGGGGATTAGGTCCCTGGAAGCGGAAACAACAAAGTGCATCAAAGTGTTCTTACAGGAGCCACAGGGACGCTTCGTTTTTAATCCATGACATCCAAGTTCACTTGTTAATTTCTATTATTCACAAACACAGCAACTAGTGCTCTTTTGGCACTAGACAACTAAGTTCTCAAAGACAGACCTTCCAAGTTCCCAAAAGTTGAAGTAAATTGCCTCCAGGGACTCCATTTCTGAAGGGAAAGAGGCTGGTATCAGAATTTGCTTGAAGAACCTTCTTGCTTTGAGAGAAATCATACCTCTAACTCCATATGAACAACAAGTCCTATTTCTTTACACCTCTTCCTTATAAAATATTTTTTTTTCTTTTTTTTGAGACACAGTGTCATTCTGTCACCCAGGGTGGAGTGCAGTGACGTGATCATGGCTCACTGCAGCCTTGACTTCCCAGGCTCAGGTGATTCTCCCACCTCAGCCTCCCAAGTAGCTGGGACTACAGGCACGTGTCACTATGCCTGGCTAATTTTTGTATAGATGGGGTTTCACCATGTTGCCCAGGCTGGTCTCAAACTCTTTGGTTCAAAGCATCCACCCACCTCGGCCCCCACAAAGTGCTAGGATTACAGGCATAAGCCACAGTGCCTGGCCCCCTTCCTAAATTCTTCAACCATCAATTATCTCATATAGTTTTCTCTAGTCAGAGGAGTTCATATTGCAAGTAAGGTACTGCCCACCCTGACAGTAAGTGGCACTGGATGGATTCTCAATGCTTAGCAAGTATTTTGCAACCATTTGGTCGTGTTTTTATTAGCTCTAGTAGTGATTACATTCGTAAGACAGCCCAGGTGCATTTTTGTCTTAGACTTCATATCAGCTCTCCGACCATCGAGTGAAGCTATTTGCATGAGAGATCTGCCTCCATTCCAATTTTGCAGCCTAAGCTCCCACAACTCATCTCATGCTCAAGACAAAAAGCTGACAACTCGTTACTCATGTAACATGATGTGCAATTTCACATTCAGAATAATCTACTGCTCTGTTCAGTTATGAAAATCTATGTGTCCTTAAATGCCACTATTACACATCCTCACCTCCTAAAGTCCTCCCCTGGTCAAACCCCACCTCTCTATTTAGCACTTATTTACTTTATCTTATAGTTTGTTGCTTTAAGCATCAGTCCCCTGCCACCCCCAACTGTTGAGTTCTCTGAAAATCAAGACTTTGTCTACTTCAGTTTTTTAGCTTTAGTGAGGCCGCATCAGTTTTATACTCAGTGCAGGACAAGTGGCAGATACTCAAATTTTTACTGAAATAGAAAAGAAAGGCAGGAGGTGGAAAGAGGTCTGAGATGCAATATTATCTCATAGCTCTGGGCGATGGTCCTGTGCTTGGCACTCTGCATAGACCAGCTCATTTAAATCTCAAAACAACCCCAGGAGTTACTGTTGTTTACATCTTACAGACGAAGGAGCAGATGCTCAGAAAATAAAGTGAAACTAGGCCATAGGGGCAGAACTATAGTCAGAACCCTGGCTCTGAGGCACCACATGTGTGCAGTTTCAATAGACATGCTTTCAAAAGATGAGTGCCCACAAGTAATCGAAAAAAAAAAATCCATAGAAACAGGCAGATTCAGTCACATGTTTCCACATCCCAGGTTTTCTACTGACAAGCCTCTTTACTAACTTTCCCTAAGTTTAAATTTTTTCTTAAGTTTTAGATTAAAAAGGAGAACAACAACTCTTTCAGCAGTTGTCTTATAGTCTTCACTCTTTATCCCCGCCACTGACCACACGCTCTGTGCTCACAACAGCGCCCTGCATCTCCTCCTACTGCCTAATTACAGGCTGTAGCTTCTCTACAGGTGAATTCCGTCTTATTATAGAGTGCCCCCAAAGCCCACACTGAGAGTTCTCTTGTATATTTCAACATTCAGAACTATGGCAAAGCAGACTCATCTCATCTTTTTTGTGCATTTAATGTCAAGGAGTGACCACACTTCAGAACCTCTTCCCTGTGTTTTCTGTTCTGTCACACAATCTGAAGTATAACTGGCTTTTGTCACAGATGAAGTTATTTTCAGGAATTGAAAGGCACATCATTTTAGAGAATCAGGTTTTACATGAATGAAGGGTTAAAACAGCATCATCTCTAAATACAATACTTAACACCAAATATGCTTATGGTACAATATTACATTTTTAAGACATACAGCATTCTAAAGTGTACATTTGTGTGATATAATCAATAACTGTAATAAAATCTACGTATAAAATAAGATATAAATGCTAGCAAATAAGCACTTTTTTTAAGAAAAAAAAGAAATATAGCAAAATGTCATAAGGATACCATGTTAGCATTAAAGGTGATATTAATTTCTTCTAACAAAGTTCTTAGGTTTTTAAATTTTTCTATGATTCATATTCATAATCCATTTTACAAAATTAAGTCTTCTACAAATGACATAAACAATATTTTGCTCTAGAAAAAGTTATCCATGAGGAGGACGGAGACTAAACATTTTGGCATGCTTTGCCTACCACGTTCCTCTAAATCATGTTAATGCACAGGCTTTGTAATGTGAAAAAACAACTCGAAGGAGACAATCCCATATCACACTCAGTAAATATTCATTTAGTCCTTAGTACTAGGCAAGGTTATTAGGCTCTGAGAGCTAAGAGATGAAGAAGAAGTGTAGCTCTTGCTCCTCTTCCGCACTCCAGTGGTAAAGAAAAACCCCTATTCAACCATCTGTAGTGCAATGGGGGGAATGTTGAAAAAACAAACAAAAAGCCCTAAGAGCACAGTAGGACAGCAGGTAATTCAGCCTGGAGTAAATGGGGAAATGGTTCACTGGCTTAAAAGATGAGAAGGAAACCAGCCAGCCAGGAAGACAGGAACAGAGTATTTTAAGAAATTAGGCATAGCATGTACAACGGCATGAGAACCTCAGCATATATCCAGCAATTCCATCCATTCTTATGTTCAACAAATGCCAGCGATCCTGCATCAGTCACTGGGCGTGATGCAAAAATGAACACAGAAAATGGTCACCGCCCTGTAAGACTGATGGCCCGGCTCAGCATAGCAGGAGACTCAGGAAGGAAAAGCAGCTATAATACAGTGAAACAAGCCCTAGTGAGGTGGGCGGAATACAAAATACTATGTGTGAGGCCGGGCGTGGTGGCTCACGCCTGTAATCCAAGCACTTTGGAGGCCAAGGCGGGCGGATCACCTGAGGTTGGGAGTTCATGACCAGCCTGACCAACATGGTGAAACTCTGTCTTTACTTAAAAAAAAAAAAAAAAAAAAAAAACCATGTGTGCATACAAAAAGGGTGCTAATCAACACAAGCAACTTGCAAAAGAGGATGTTACGGAGCCCACAGAGATGAGGGAGTGGGAGGAGACACATATTCTGAGCAGAAGAAACGGGCAACAGAGGAAGGTATGGCTTAGTCTAAGAGTTTTTAGATCTCCAAAAAGCACAATAGGAAAAGAAAAAAATTGATGAACTGGACTTTATTCAAAATTAAAATCGTTTGATCCACAAAAGATGTTAAGAAAAAGAAAAGCCACACGCTGACAGAAAATATTTACGAATCCCATTTCTCAAAAAGGAATTATATCCAAAATGCATAAAGAACTATCAAAAATTTAAAATCACCCGAAGTTTTTTATATAAGCAAAAGATCTACACAGACACTTCACTAAATAAAATATATGTAGAGCAAATAAGCACAAGAAAGGATGCTCAAAATTATTAGCCATAAGAAAAATACACTTGGGAAAAACCAAACAGAGATGCATGGTTTAAAAAAGAGGAAAAAAAACTGGCCATACCAAGTGCTAAGGACACAGAGCAACTGGAACTCTCAAATATGGCCGATGAGAATGCAAAATGATACCCTCAGTGTAGAAAACAGGTTGACAGCACCTTACTAGGTTTAACAGATACCTGACATCTGACGTAGCAATCCCACTTCTAGGAAATCACCTAAGAAAAATCAAAATGTATGTTCACGTAAAAATGTAGATAATTATTTATTTTTAAGAGCTACATTCATGATTACCAGAAACTAAAAACAACACAGATGTCCTTCAAAGTATAGGACTGTTAGGTCTAGATTAGAAAAGGTAACACAGCTTCTAACCAGCTCTCTCTCACGGCAAGCTCACCCATGGAACCCAGCGCTGCCTTGCTGGGAGGAAGTCCAGGCCACATTCTCAGCAGACAGCCAGCATCAGGCACCAGACACATGAATGAGGAAACCTTCATTGTGTCTCCTGACTGTTCTTGCTATGACCATTAGGTTTGAGGTACTTTGTTACATAGCAGTAGATAACCAGAACACTTAGCACCTAGAAATAAGACTTGAAAGCTACAGTTACGGGGCATGACAGCATGCATGCAAGGTAGTCACAGAAAGCTTTTAAACAGATATGTTTCAGAAAGTTAAATTCTGCAATATCAGTGAGAAGTATCAGAGGCAAGGTAACAGTCTCTGCAATGCAGACATGATGTACCAGATACGTGGGAGGAGTTAAGGCAGAAGGTGAGTTCAGAGGCTAGAACAAGGGCCAAGGCAAAAGAATTCTTTCCAAATTGATTTATAGCTGTAACGCAATGCCAATCAAAATAGGCATGCTTTTGTGATAAAACTATAAAGGAATAAAAGAATTAATAGTATCATTACTATAACTGGGTGGCAAAGGCAGACAAGGAGGGAACCATGTCTGAAAATTGATATACGTAAGTCTTTTAAGAAGACGCAGTAGCCTATTTCTTGTGTTAAATGGTGGACATATGGTTAAATTTACAATGATTTGCATCATGGTTCATATCTGCACAACTGTCTCTAAGGAGACAGGTACAAGGATGGCCTTAGCAGCATTACAGAGAACAGACAACACAATAACGAAAATGTCTTACCAACATTCAGTAGAATGGATAAATTATGGAATGGTCATTCCTTAGACTATGAAATAGAAACAAAAGTAATAAATTATAGCTACACATACCAACATGTAAAGCCTCATTTCTCAGATACTTAATACTTCTCAGCCTGGCTGCAATATGCTGAGAATGAGGGGCTTGCAGTGTAAGACCAAGTGCCCAGGAAGTACTTCAGCAAATGCTTTATGTAAGACGCAAGGTCTAGTCTAGAGTGACACTCAGGACCCCTAGAATTCATTACTCTCTGGGCATCAAGCCACCATGACAGCCAGAACAAACATGAATTCCAAGGATCAAGGAAACTCAGGCCTGCATGGGACAAACAAGTTTGCATAAAATAAAAAAATTATGGAGCCAGTAATAACCAAGACTCTGATGAGGTCTCATTTTAACAGAAATTACAAAATACACAAGACAGTATGTAACTAATCTCACTTCTGAGAGTTCATTTTCCTGGATGGCTTTCTTAGGACACAGTAATAAGTGAGCACATAAGCAGATCATGAATAAATATTTAATTTGACATTTGGATGGATGTCCCTACTGCTGTGCTGATACCAACTCACTGCAAAGGACTACCTGATCTTCCCTGATCGAGTTTATGGCAGGACTGACCCTTCCTCATGTTTTCACTAAGTGCTGATGCAATTAATTGACAGAAGAGGAAGGGTTTCCAAACATCAGCCATTGTCATATTAACTGATTTCTCTTGGTAGGAAGTTGTAACAGCTTGTTACCATCTTCAGTCCATGACATTTATTGTGCATCCCCCACTGTGTTTTGCTTTGACAGCTTAAGAAACTCCTAATTATAATATAACCTTTGATCTGAAAAAGTCAAGTCAGCCTTAAAAGGAGTTGTAACAGTTGAGGGTACCCTCTCCTGAGTCCTGGCAACATAGCATTCTCCAGTACATTTCCAAACATTACTTCTACTATTTCCTTAAAACGGTAGCGAAAACATCTTAAGACTACGAAACCCGAGGAGAAAGATCCAGTATCAGTATCTTTTAGAGCCACGTGGCACAGTCATTTTTTACAAGACACTGAAGAGAGATGAGACAATTAAAATTCACTAACCTTTTTCCTGATGTAAATTTACTACACATAGAGCTTTTTCGGTTTTGTTGTTAAACTAATTACTGGTTGGGGAGTATAAAAAATGTTGGGATCCAGGTCAGGTGTGGTGGCTTACACCTGTAACCCCAGAACCTTGGGAAGCGGAGGCAGGTGGATAGCTTTTATCCAGGAGTTTTCAAGACCAGCCTGGGCAACATGGTGAAATCCTATCTTTACAAATAAATCATAAACGTCAAAAAAATTAAAAAAATAAAAATTAGCCAGGCACAGTGGTGCATGCCTATAGTCCCAGCTACTGAGGAGGATGAAGCGGGAAGTCAGCTGAGCCCGGGAGGTCAAGGCTGCAGTGAGCAGTGATCGCAGCACTGCACTCCAGCCTGGGTGATACAGCAAGACCCTGTCTTTAAAAAAAAGAAAAAGCTGACATCCTGATTTATCACGTCATTTGACACTTCAGAATAATCAAAATCTTCCTTTAAAACTCAAAAGAATCAAGATTTTCCTCTTATATCTTTCCAGAAGAAAATGTCATCATACAACTAATAAAACAAGACCATCACAGAAAAGAACCATGAACTAGTTTCTGGAAATCCAAAATTTTCTGTAATATAGGGATTTTCTGATTTTAATTAAGAAAACTTGTCACATTAGATATTGTTCACTTAAAAAAAGGGAAGACCTTTTAGGATATGAAAATAGCAAGCAATTATTTGAACATTTTTATGTATTAACACAAAGTGCTTTAAATATATTTATCCACATAGTCTTCATAATTACCCCAGAAGAGAGGTATAATTATTAACCCCATTTGACAGATGAACACTGGGAAGGTACAGGGAAGTTTGATACATGCACAGTTACAAGGCTAGCTGAGGCAGAGCCAGGATTCAATCCCAGCCAGCGTGACTCACGATCCCGTGTCTTAACCACTGTGCTATCATCTCACTAGTGACTAACATGCCTCCCGCACCACCAAAAGAGTCTTCACACTCTACAGAGGAACCCAGGATGTATAGTATACCCACAGATTTTCAGATCACCATCACAATTAACCAATCGTTTGCTTTCTGGTTTTTAAATATCTTTTTTTTTTTTTTTTTTTTTAAAGAGACGGGGTCTCGCTCTGTTGCCCAGGCTGGAGTGCAGTGGCTATTCACAGTCGCAATCCCACTACTGATCAGCACGGGAGTTTTGACCTGCTCTGTTTCAGACCTGCGCTGGTTCACCCCTCCTTAGGCAACCTGGTGGTCCCCCACTCCCAGGAGGTCACCATGTTGATGCCAAACTTACTGCAGACACCCAATGGCATAGCGCACTACAGCCCAGAACTCCTGGGCTCAAGCGATTCTCCCACCCCAGCCTCCCAAGTAGCTGGGACAACAGGCATGCGCCACTGTGCCCGGCTTTTTGAGACAGAGTCTTGATCTGTCACCCAGGCTGGAGTACAGTGGCGCAATCTCAGCTCACTGCAACCTCCACCTTCTGAGTTCAAGTGATTCCCCTACCTCAGCCTTCGGAGTAGCTGGGATTACAGGCATGTGCCACTACGCCCAGCTAATTTTTTTGTGTTTTTAGAAGAATATTAAGATGCATTCTGAAGTGACAACTGTATAGTCCTCTTTTTTTTAACACCAAAAATAAACTGCTAATACATGAGGGCTATTTTATAATAAAAAGTTAAAATGCAAAAACAAAGAAATTGTCAAGGGATTGAGAGTCTAGATCTATTGCCAAATTCTTTGCTACTCTGGATTCTAAATAACCTATTAAACCTAGGTAACCTAGTTCTGATCCTATCTTTCTGAAATGCCTGACTTTATAAGAATTTAATTTTCCAAGTTATTATCAGTCCAAATTTCCCTCCTTAGTCCCTTTCTCCTGCCTGCCATCTCCCTGAAATTTTAAAGACACTGTGACTTTTAAATAGACAGTGTTAAATACACCAGGAAAGTGTTAAAGAACAAAAATATTGATGGATTTGAAGGACATCTAGCAAGCCCCACAACCTGCAACGTGAGAAAAGCACACAGAGAGACAGCAGTAATTCAGTGAATACCATGATTATTTTTAGCATATCCACATACCACAGGAGTGAAGATTTCCCCCTAACAAATCTTATAAACATTTACAGGCTCAAAGGAGGTGTTTTAATGCAAGAATGCACAGACTTGCCATTCTTCATGCTCCATGCATGCACACAATGGATTATGCACTCTTGTGGAAAGGCTGGTAAAAGTCAAAGCCCAGCACTATCATTTCATGACATATTCACTTGATAGCCTTTCTGGGAATAATTTAGACTTTTCTCCATTCCATCTATTTTGAAAATGGGAGTTGGAGAGCTTTAAAAAGTTAAGAAGGCCACAAATTAGCTATCCCTTCCTGCCATCCTAACTCATATAGAGAAATGTCTTGTATATTATTAAATTACTAGTGAAACCACTCCCCAACCCTATGAAGGATGTAAACACCTAAAACAGTTCACACATGAGCACATTCCTAGAAGTCTAAATGAGTGGTCTCTACATTTTGTGATCATTCATCCCCAAAAGCAAAGAATTTTAAGTATTCCCCTCTCCAAAAGCTGTGTTAATCTATAGATCATATACATGTACTACAGCACTACAGCTTAATATTAAGTGCAGTATAAAACATACACACACTCATAAATAAAAATGAGAAAAAAACAGACAAAAAACAAGTTCTACCATTAGCATCACATCCTCAACATATCATCATGTTATGCATCCCATAGAGTTCATCAGGTTGAGGACCATTGTTCTACAGAACCATTTAGACAAATTCAGGAATGGAAATAGAAGCCAATGCTGTTCACACCTGATTCCACCCTCCAAACAGCAATGATTTTTAAGATGAGACAAGGAATAAATAAACGGAGGTTTGATTAGAAAAGAATGACAGCAGTGTCCTTAGGACAACCTTGCCAAACATAATCCACACTCAGAACTCTTTCCTGATAGTATCACACTCAAGAATGTCACCTTGATCAGTAAGAAATATGACAACACAAAGGCATGAATCTGCTGCCCGGACTCTTATGAGCCAAGATGAAGCTCAATGATGCATGTCACTGAGTCTATGAAGAATTGATGAGATTAGCTCCTCTTAAAAATCTTCCGGGTACAAGAGAAATCGATGTAGTTAAAGCTATATATTTTCTTCTTCTTGGCACCATTACCTCTACCTTCACAATTCCCTACCACTCCAAATGACAGTGTAATTAAATTTTTTTAACATGTCAGCTCATAGACCTTTGAGAAATCCATGAGAAATTTATAACAAATTTTTAATCTGTGCTCTTTTTTTGGCCCACTGATAACCTAAAACAGAACTGAAAGAATATACTTAAATAAAATGCCAACTGGACATTTTATAAATAACAACCGGAGTGGGCATTTTTCCAAGTTCTTCCTAATGACTGTCCTCCAGAGAATAACTGGCTAGATCTAGCACGATCACTGTCATTCTTACTTCTGAATGCTTATTCAGCAGTAACAGTGTGACCGGTCCTAGATTCCGTTCTGATAGAACCATAGTAAATAAGAAAACATTATCACAACATTCAAATTGTTTATAAATTACCTTCAAGCACCTAGATAGATCTTATAGGTTTTAGCGAGGTAGCAAGATATATAGAAATAGGAAGCCAAGTCCACAATGAAAAGAGAACAGCATGCTAGGATGACTGATAAAGCAGCCCCAGGACAGGACGATGCACATGCCTCTCCATCCTTTGGCTCCAGAGACTACAGATCATGTGATAGAACAGTGACCAAGGCACTGCCCTGTCACCACACCTGTGCCTTCTAAAACCACGTCCCACGTGTGGTGATGGGGGTCTCACACAAACAGTTGGTTCCTCCATCTGTGTGCTCTCAGATGAGCAAGCTGCCAAAGCCATGTTTCCTCTTAGACCTGTAACATTAACATCAGTGCCTCTCCCAAGACGTAAATCTTCCACTATGAATCTGAACTGGTCCTGGGAAAATGGTAGTTACAAACCTCTAGGCAGAGGAAAATAATGACCTGGATAAGTAAACTAAAAGAAACAAATGGAACTGTGTAAGAAGCCAGACAGAATTTAGCCATGGCTTGAAGCAAAAAGGGGTTAAGAATGTCATTAAAGCTGTAACTGCCAACCTGAGCATGGTTATAGAAAATATTTCAGCAATCTGACGGCTTTCTAGAAACAATCCTCTCTCCCTTCCAGGTTTCTGATTTGCTCCGCTAGAGCAGATCACTGTCCCTTAAACATCCTTCATTCTGGGACAATGGCTTGACTCTAGAGTATCACATTACACAGCATGAGCCAGACAGACACAGCCTAGCCCTCACTGAACTTCCATTCCAGAAGCACTAACTAATGCTTTCAAGGACTATTACAAACGGATGTTTCTAAGTCTGAAGACTAAATATAATGGCAAGAAAAAGTGGCAAGAAAAAATGAAGTTCTGAATGACGGCCAATTAGGAGAGCTTTCTTATCGACTCTATGAAACAGGTACAGCTTTCTGGAACGAAGTCTAGCTATAATATGAAGTTCACAGATCTCTACATACAAATGCATGAGGAGTCTCATTTTAATAAATACAAATCGAAGAAAAAGGAAACACAAAACTCTAATAAAATATAACTGACAAATATCATTGAAATAAAAGGTATAACCCTTTGACACTACACAAATAAATAAATAAGTAAATATAAATCGCAAACAACGTTGCTTGCTTGTATCTGAATTATGCTCAAATACGGAACACATGGTCAAATATGTGCAAATAGGGAACACAGGAACTGTCTTCATGTGAAAATTCAGGTATACATATGACAATGACTGCCCATATTTGCTAACAAACTCCAGCCCAACACACAGTCCATTTAATGTCTTCTCTGACACCTCCAAATTGTCTAACTCCTCCTCTCCATAACTCACACCTCAATGAGAAAAATACCAGTAGAGGTAGGAGAATGAACCACACCTCACATCAAGTTATGCCACAATGAACTCTACCAGACAACTATACTATTTCAGTAATGACTGATTCCTTCATGAATTAGCCTATTCGAGCTTCTACTACATAGAAATATTCAGCCAATAAAATTTGTTGTAATTCAATTAGCAAAATACTATCAATAAAACCCATCTAAAAGGATTGAAAACACTCTCTTTATATACACCCTGACTCTAATTTTAGTAGTAAGACTAGTAAGAAACAATAAAAAAATTTGTTGAGTACTATCTATAATTTAAGTTATTGCATTCCAAAGACTACAATAGTAATATTTACACACATATAAAACAAGGAGAAATATTAAAATGAGTCAATAATAAATATAAAGTTCTACTACTTTTTTGCAGCCCATCTTGGATTTTTCTTTGGGTACATACATTCTACATTACAGGTGGCTGATCTAGAGCAGGTATCAGCAAACTACAGCCCACGGCACCTATTTGTGCAAGTAAAGTTTTACTGGAACATAGCACTACTCATTCATATATTGCCTAGGCCTGCTTTCAAGCTACCACAGTGGAACCGTATAACTGCAAAAGCAACTGTCTGGCTCATGAAGTCTAAAATATTTACTATCTGGTCCTTGACAAAAAAAAAAAAAAAGTGTTCCAAATCTTCAATAATGACACATGTCCTTCTAGCTCCTTAATTAAGCAAGAAAAGTAGATGATTTCGGTCTATCCCACTAATGCAGTCTTTACTGATGAAATGAAAATTCTCCAACCAAGGAATTAGTAAATCCTTTTAGAAAAATTCTAAAAGGTTTGACAAATTTCTCATTTTTGAATACCATGTTACACATTTCAGGTCACTGTATTTAGTGGCTTATTTAAATATAGTTTCCCTTTGCTGAGAGATTAATTAAACATGGTGGGTTAGTTGGTAGATGAAACCAAATTAAACATGGTGGATTAACTGAAAAGTATGGCACTGACCCTATACATACCTATCAATGCATAAAAATCTTTATGGCATAATAAAGTAAATCCAAAACAATGCCTCTAACTGCCCTACAGTCTCTTCACTCCCATAGGCCAGATGCTCTCCAAGGATGATTCTTGGACCCTCAGGGGACCCTGAGATTCATTCAGGAGGTTCACAGGTTCAAACTGCTTTCATGACAACACTACAACAAACTTATCCTTTCACTGTGTCAAACTCTGGGTGGAAGGTATAAAAGCAATGGCGGGGAAAACTGCTAGTACCTGAGCACAAGCCAAGGTGGGAATCTTCACCGACACAAGCTCCTAGTTTTTTAAACAAACATCAATTTCATTTCAGAATGTCCTTGGTGAAGCAGTAAAAATTACTCATTTTATTAAATTTTAGCCCTCGAGTTCAAACATTTTAATATCCCATGTAACAAAATAAGAAGTATCTTCAAAATGAGAAGTATGTTCCTCTATATATCAAAGCAATCACTGTCTCAATGTAAAGTGTTTGTGTGATAGTTGCATTGTTAAGCTGGATCAGCTTCTTTTTTTCAATGGACTATAATGAAAAAATTACAACGTATAGTTATTCAGATTTGGAATTTCGTAGATATTCTCTTTAAAATGTAAGAAGCAATCTGATCACTTCAAGATATCACTTCACCTGATAATATGTTTTTTTTTTTCCCAAATAGTAAGACTGTAAAATTATATCCTTCAAGCAAAAATCTGAATTTTGGAAAACTTTTATCTGTTACTATGAGCTCAACAGCTTTGAAGTACTTAAAAAAAACTTTGGATAAGATCAGCGGTGACAGGTAACAAATGTTTGTCTTTTTTCTTTTGCTACTGTACAAGAGGAAGATTCAGATGGCTAGAACTCTCCAGGGACCCACTGCAAATCTGGATTTCCTGCCAGGTGGATGGAAAAATAATTCCAAACAGTATTTTGGGGAGCAAGATGCTAGTGGTGAGATGACATATAGGCAACAACAATCCTCTGTGTTATTCCAGTTGTCTAAATGGCACAAAAGATATAGATGGAATCCCAAATTTCTCTCTCAATTCCAATCAGAGAGAAAAGATTTATTGGGCTGAAGTTTATTAAGTAGGGCTGATCCCTGCCTACCTACAATAAGTAGCAGCACATCCAGGCCTAAGCAGATTGAGATAGGCCAGGAAAAATTACCAGACATTCCGGAACAGGGCCAGGCTCGACTTTGTTACAGAGGAAAATAAATTTGCCAGGTCTGCTCTTGCTAAGAGATGTGGGAACCAAATGAAGCTTTTCTCTGAGGCCTGAATCTCACAAGCCAAAGCCCTAAATATATTCAAGTCAAGATCTTAAACCTTAAAGTCTCTCTCATAACTTGTAACCGGTTTCATGACTTTATTAGCACTATCACAAGGCAGATATTGGCAAACTGATTTTCCACCAACATACACATATACACCCTACCAATGCTCAATTCATAAAGAAACTCTGAACTAAAAGTTGTATCTTAGAATTTCAGTATAAAAGATCATCCTTGAAAAAACATTCTAAATGGCAATTAGGTAAAATAATACTACGTGTTATTGATAGGGTAAACAGACTTTTGTAGGCTGGTATAAGAACCTAAGAATTATATGGTTTTTATGGTAAAATTCAGCACATTTTCTAACTTTGGACTCTGGAGTTTGGATACACACATGCACCTCCACATGTCATCCACAGTGATAAACACATTTGAAATCAACTTAAAAGGCAAAATCCAGAGATTCTTAGATTCTCCTGATTCCTCTTATAAAATGATTCTTTGGAGATAATGTACAGCCCTAAGTGCCAACAAAGAACTGCAGCTCTGAAGAAAAAATAGGAGTAGAAGAAAGGAAAGAAAGAAGTGGCTTACCTGTGGTCAAGATGACTAAAATCTTGTAAATTCAATTCCCTGGTATCTTGGGTAAGATAAATTGTATCCACATCCTATTTGAAATATAATTCAGTCATGTAATCAGTGCATGCAGATGATCAGGGATGCAAGAGAGACAGTGAGAATTAGACAATGACAATGTCAGGTCTTTATGTAATCTGAGAAATGAAGATTTTAAGTGAAAAATAGATGAAGGGGAAAAAAAACAAAACTAAGCCAGCCAAATATTAGAATATTCTCCAGCAATGTGTGTGCTCACGCACATGTACAGAGATATACTTACCCATTGTACTTCTTCCCTGTATGAAAATCCAAGCCAGTCACAAACACAGGCATACATCTGAGAAAATCCACCTGAAACATACAACAAAAACACTGACAGACTTTTGGCAAAACGATTTTTAAATTAAAATTTAAAAGCTTAAAGTATGGCCAATGTTGACAATGCTGATCATCCTTATCCTTTTTGGGGGGAAAAGCAGCTAAGATTCTCCTCCCTGTTCTATAGTAAGTATATAGCAGGATGCAATACAGCTTAAATATAGGACTTTTGTCCACCAATCTAAAGTCTGTGCACTGCTAATTACACCTTGAAACTAATTGCACCTTTACAGTAGCACACTAGGAATAGACTTAACTTCCTGGCAGGGGGATACCCATCCAGCTATTCACATTTCAGTTTGAAAATGCATGCTCACCACAGGGGCCCTGCTCAGCCACAGTCTGGCTGTCCCACAGAGACTGGAGACTAGCCAGGCGCTCAGATGGCTCCATGGAGACTTTTTTCATGATTCTCCTGTAAGATCAACAACAATGCATTTCACAAATCACATTTTTCAACTGCACATATCAATATATTTTGTCACATTCAGATGAGTGTCACTTCAATTTCAGTAAGTATAGTTTTATTTTTTGAGTACTAGAGAGCTGGAAATCTAGAAAACTTAACAATAAATCTCTTTTACTTTCCTTTGTAGATGAAAGGTATTTGGCAATATAGTCTCCATGTTATAGTTTTATAGTGTTAGATTTTGTTACAGTAGTTTGAAAAGTATATTCCAGCTTATGTGTATACCAAATATAAATTACTTAGACACACAAGCTAATAATAATAATGCACAAAGAATTAAAGTAAAAATCTCTTCTGTCCTTCTATAGTGCCCTGCACAGATGTCCATCAAGAAACTGATCAAGTCATACTGGAATAGCTGTTCCTTTTGCTGTCTCTTCCCCTGGGCCATGGTTCTTCTGAGGCAGGAAACACGTGCAACTCCTCCCAACCCCCATCCTCCTCCTCAGAACCTAACAAAGTGCTTGCCCACACATGCAGAGACAAGACAGAGTAGTGGTTAAAAGTACAGCCAACTAGCCGGGCACAGTGGCTCATGCCTGTAATTCCAGCACTTTGGGAGGCTGAGGTGGGTAGATCTCCTGAGGTTAGGAGTTCAAGACCAGCCTGGCCAACATAGTGAAACTCCATCTCTACTAAAAACACAAAAAATTAACTGGGCATGGTGGCAGGTGCCTATAATCCCAGCTACTCAGGAGGCTGCGGCAGGAGAATCCATTGAACCCGGGAGGCGGAAGTTGTAGTGAGCCAAGATTGGGCCGTTGCACTCCAGCCTGGGCAGCAAGAGCAAAACCCCATCTCAAAAAAAGACAAAAAAAAAAAAAAAGGAACAGCCAACCATTCCAAGGTTTCCTTATTGAGGAACGGACACCTTTCTGATTTTGTCAGTTTCTGAGATGCTATCCCATAAGGTTACTGTGAGAAAAAAAAATAGTATTAACAAAGTTATTAGAATAACCCCTAGGACTGAGCCTGTAATCTCAGCACTTTGGGAGGCCAAGGCAGGCGACTATTTGAGCCCAGGAATTTAAGGCCAGCCTGGGCAACATGGCGAAACACCATCTACACAAAAACTACAAAAATTAGCCAGGTGTGGTGATATAGGCCTGTCGTCCCAGCCACTCTGGAGGCTGAGGTGGGAGAAACACTTGAGCACAAGAGGCAGAGACTGCAGTGAGATTGCACCACTGCACTCCAGCCTAGGTGACAGAGGGAGACAGTCTCAAAAAAAAAAAAAAATCCCTCGTGTGTGGTAATGTCGATATATGTTAAGTGATACTGTCGTGAGTTATCACAAAGTAATCATTTAATGAATAGTTTACCAATCCATTAATTCACTCAAAAAAATTTTATGAAGGACCTACAGAGTGCCAAGACTCAAAACCAGGTACTAGGCATACAACCGTGAGTAAACACAGATGCTGCCCCTGCCCGCACAACGGGAGCAGCCTATCGTGAGAAACAGATAAATCACCAGGCACTAGTGGAAGAGAACTAGCACAAGGAAAGTTCAGGGTGGAAGCGACAGCAAAGAAGTGACGCTTAGCTTATTCCCTGGTGAGGAGAAGGGGTGGGACGTAGGGAGTTTGGAAATGCTCTTTGGTATAAAATACATCTTTGCTAGGACCCACAGGAGGGCAAAAAGAGACAATCAGGTGAAGCACGGCAGGAGGAGGTGTGAGCTAGGGGCCAGGAAAGTGTTTGAGATAAAGGAGCAGCACACCCCCAGAGATGAGAAAGCCCATCCTTACCAGAAACCCAATCTAGTTCAAAACAGTTGGCAAATAATGTGTGATAAGGAGAGGAGTAACAGAAGACTCTGGGGAGCTAAGCAAAATTCCAGGCCATGATGAGTCTCGAAGGTCAAATAAAAGGATTTAGATTTTTATTCTCGGGGCAGTGAGGGCCCATGGCGGACTGTAAACAGAGGAGACGTGATGATTAGATGGGCACTGCGAACAAATGTCTGCCTGTGTAAGTATTTGTTGTCAATTTTCTGCAAAATTGAGAAATAGAAAACACAGCTTGAGAAAGAAAAAAGAACTTTCTGAGACTGTTAAGAGTCCAGCTGGGAGCTAAGGTCGTGAATTCTTGGCGTTTCAGGCCTAGATAGCTGTGGGATTTTCTCCTGCAGCCATCAGCAGCCAAATGTATACGGAGAAGTGGGCAGCTGGCTAGCAGCAGGATGCAGGATTTCCAGGTGAGCATGTCAGAAAAACAGTGGGGACAGAAGGAGCAGAGGATATTGACAAGGCCTAGGTGAAGTCATGGATGCTGTGGGCTGAGCAGTTAAGAATGGAAGGGAAGGCAGGATGGGGATGGCAGAAGAAAAGCCAAGCCATCCCCTATCTGGAGGCCTTGACAAAGTCCAAATACTGTTACTTCCACGGGAGAGGATGTGAAAGGCTGTGGTCAGAGAGGGGGAGGGCTAAACTGTTTTTTCACCACGGAAGAAGCTGTTCCAGGAGATGACGAGATCGACGACATAGCTACAAAGGCAACTGATAAAATGGGGTAGAGATGGAAAGGCAATGAGCCTTGAGGAATGGTGTCAGGGAATCAGTCACCCAGAACCATGACAGGACTTGGGTACAAGGTGGTAAAATAAATATATTAACTCATATTGAGTACAGTTTCATCTTTAATGATTTCAAGGCACTCTGCTACATACAATACTCTCATTCTTATGAATTTCAATCACCTTGTAGACAGTGGAAGAAAATGTTCCCAGTTATTTACATTTTCTGATTGAATGGATGGATTCCAGATAAAATATGTGAGGGCCCGAGAGGCTGCCTGGTTGGGTTGTTCTACTCCCGGAGAAAAGCTCAAATTCATACCAAATCATTTAAATACATATATTCTGTTAACATGGAAAATATTCCTCCTACATCTTTGTAAGTTTTATGACTAAGGCATAACCAGGTGCAGACACACCTCATTTTATTATATGACACTCACAGGTATTGTGAGTGCCTCACAGGTACTGCATTTTTTGCCAATTGAAGTTTTGTGGCAACCTTGCATTGAGCGAGTCCATCACTGCCATTTTTCAAACGGCATTCGCTCACTTCTTTATCTGTGCCACATTCTGGTAATTCTCACAATATCTCAAACCTTAATTTCACTATTATTGTATCTGTTTTGGTGCGGTGATCAGTGATCTTTGACGTTACTATTGTAACTATGTTGGGGTACCATGAATGACACCCACATAAGACAGCAAACTTAGCTAATTAAAAGTGTGTGTGATCTCACTGCTCCACTGACAGCCATTCCTGTCTCTCTCTCTCCCTTTCACCAAGGCTCCCTATTACTTGAGATAAAACAATATTGAAATTAGGCCAATTAATAACCCCGCAAAGGCCTCTAAGTGTTCAAGTGAAAAGAAGAGTCACACATCTCTCACTTTAAATCAAAAGCTAGAAACAATTAAGCTTAAAGGCACATGGAAAGCTGAGACAGGCTGAAAGTCAGGCCTTTTGTGAAAAAAATCAGCAAAATTGCAAATGGAAAGAAAAACTTCTTGAAGGAAGTTAAAAGTGTTACTCCCATGAAGACGTGAATGATGAGAAAGTGAAACAGCTTTACTGCTGAGATGCAGAAAGTTTTAGTGGTCTGGATGGAAGATCAAACTAGCCATTACATTCCAATTGCCAAAGCCTAACCCGGAACAAGGCCTCAACTCTCTTCAATTCTATGAAGGCTGAGAGAGGGGAGGAAGCTGAAGTCAGAAACTACCAAAGGTTGGCTCATGAGGTTTAAGGAAAGAAGTTGTCTCCATGACGTAAAAGTACAAGATGAAGCAGACGGAGAAGCTAAAGCAAGTTAGCCAGAAGATAGAGCTAAGACCACTGATGAAGACGGCTACACTAAACAACTGATTTTCAATGTAGATGAACAGCCTCCTATTGGAAGAAGATGCCATCTAGGACTTTCTAGCCAGGAAGGAGATGTCAATGTCAGGCTTCAAAGCTTCATGGAACAGGCTGCCTCTCTTGTTAGTAGCTAATGCAGCTGGTAACTCTAAGTTAAGGCCCACCAATGCTCATGTACCATTCCAAAAGCCCCGGGCCCTTAAGAATGATGCTAAGCTCCCTGCTTGCACTCCACAATAGAACAAGAAAGCCTGGGTGATAGCAGATCTGTTTACAGCATGGTTTACTGAATATTTTAAGCCCACTGTTGAGACCTACTGCTCAGAAAAATGGATTCCTATCAAAACGTTACTGCTCATTAAGAATGCACCTGGTCACCCAAGAGTTCTGATGGAGAAGAACAAAAAAACCAACGTTGTTTTCATGCCTGCTAATACAATATCCATTCTATAGCCCATGGATCCAGGAACAGATTTGACTTTCAAGTCTTATTATTAAGAAATATATATTGAAAGGTTATACAAGCAGCCATAGATAGTGATTCCTCTATACATCTGGGCAAAGTAAATTGAAAACCTTCAGAAAAAAAATCACCATTATAGATGCCATTGACAACATTCATGACTCATGGGAAGAGGTCAAAATATCGACATCAACAGGAGTTTCAAAAAATACGCAAGGTCATACCTCATGGATGATCTCGAAGGGTTCAAGACTTTAGTGGAGGAAGTAACTGCAGATGTGGTGAAAATAGCAAGAGAATTCAAATTCAAAGTTGAGCCTGAAGATGTGAATGAATTACCATAATCTCACACACAAAAAACTTTTAACAAATGAGAAACTGCTTATTAAGGATGACCGAAGAAAGAGGTTTCTTGAGATGGAATGTACTTCTGGTAAAGATACTGTGAACATGGTTGAAATGACAATAAAAGATGGTTTTTCCCTTTTTTTTTTTTTGAGACAGAGTTTCAGTCTTGTTGCCCAGACTGGAGTGCAGTGGAGTGACAAAGGGCTTACCCCAACCTCTGCCTCCTGGATTCAAGAGATTCTCCTGCCTCAGCCTCCCAAGTAGCTGGGATTACAGGCATGCACCACCATGCCCAGCTAATTTTGTATTTTTAGTAGAGATGAGGTTTCTCCATGTTAATCAGGCTGGTCTCAAACTCTTGACCTCAGATGATACGCTAGCCTCGGACTCCCAAAGTGCTGGGATTACAGGTGTGAGCCACCGCAGCAGACCTTTTTTTTTAATGTCCCTTTAGTCATAACAAGTGATTTAGAGTATTTCATAAACTTACCTGATAAAGCAGCAGGAGGGTTGAAGACAACTGACTCCAATTTCAAAACAAGTTCTATTGTAAGTAAAATGCTATCAAACAGCACTGCACGCCACCGAGAAATCTCTCATGAAAGAAAGGGTCAACTGATGTGGCAAACCTCACTGTCGTCTTATTTTAAGAAATTGCCAGAGCCACCCCAGCCTTTAGCTACCACCACCCTGATAGTCACAGCAGCCATCAGCAACAATGCAAGCAAAACCTTCTCCAGTAAAAAACACTACAATTCACTGAAGGCTGAGATGATTGTTAGTATTTTTAGCAACAAAGTATTTTTCAATTAAGGTATGTACATTCTTCTAGACACAATGCTATTGCATACTTAATAAACTACAGTACAGTTAACGTAACTTTTACATGCACTGAGAAACCAAAAAATTTTTGACTCACTTTATTGCAATAGGCTGGAACCAAACCCACAGTACCTCCAAGGTATGCCTGTTTATCTAATTCATGTCAGATGTCATTAACTTCTTCAAAATCTGTGTAAATGCACAAGATCTACAAGTGAAGCATGATTTTTGTCTCTTTTATTCAAAGGAACCTGTGATTAAGTACCATTATTCTAATAAAAGTCCTTAATTTGAGGGTAACCATGTTTGAGAAGACATTATAATTAAAGTGATATTACAGAATCTGGTGATTCGGAATGGTTCATCTTGGTTCAATGCCATCATCTGGCATTTTAATGGCATTATATTCTGTCTACATCAAGACAATGAAGCAGATATTATGCAAAGAAGCAGCAAGGCTGTCAGAAGTAGACTCAGCCATTATTCAACTCAATTAGGTAAACCTTGGACACACAAAGCTGGACTTTTGTCTGACCTCATCTAGGATCACTTCTTGCTTTGTTTCCACAAAACTACAGGGCATGCTCTTTTGATGATACATAGGAAAGGTTTTAGCTACTCAAATGCCAGAAGAAAATATTGCAAAAATCTTTGACTGGAAGCTGGTGGGATTAAAAACAAGAAGCTGACAGTCTACACTTACAGAAAAAAATAAATTAATCTTGATGGCAGATTTGGAAACCAGAGCCTCAGTTTTACCTAAAAAACAACAGTGGACATTCACAGTCAGGGTTAAAGGGAAAACAATCAGAGTAACTGAGGCAGCAGCTACAGCAGACCTGCAGGCGTGTCCGGCGAAGCGTTTTCAAGCAGCTCCACTTCTTTACAGTTCTCATTTTTCTTTTTTTAACTGAGATTTCAGGAGCTAAAGCAGTCTCATGAAACAAGTTTGTTCATTTCCATAAGAGATAAAGTTGTAGGAACTCAATTTCCAGAAGGTGGGCACTGTTTCTTATCTATACTAATGCTGTGCACAGAAAGACTGAGTGAGAGGAGAATCCACTCTACAGAAGTTGTTTTCTGCCTGTAGTTCAATGAGAGCAAGGAGCCCCATCAGCATATGGTTTACAGGGCACCAGCTCTCACACACATATACACACACACATGCAGAGTGTCACAGAGACAGACAAAGGATCTGTTGTCCAAATAAAGTACCATAAAAGGTAACCCAAAATCCTAAAACAAAACAGATAAGCAAGACATGTCTCTTGTGTGCAGGCAGCACTAGAGTTGATTCAATATTTGCATTATATGCATTTAATGTTCACAAGACTCAGAAAATAGTTATATGTGGCAGCAAGAAACAGAAAACTGAATGGCAAACACATCAACTCTTTCTCCCTGCAAATCTCATGATAAACTATTGACACAAAAAAATTATACATTATTTTAATCTACTTAAAGTAATTGATTTCTTTAAAATGCAATTCCAGTGCTCAGCCTATGCAACATGGTAACTGTCGCCAGAGTAGCACAGGCTTTACTGCTGCAAACCGTACCACAGCAAAAGGCTACCTACTGTTTTGCAAAGTGAAGAGACTACCAAAACACGGCAACCAGCTTTCTCTTGTTTATATATAAAACCCTATTTCATCACCTTTCTTCATAGTGACTTCACATTTTCACACCTCATGCCTGTATTAACAACTTCATTTAATATTTTTTAAAATCTAGCTTTGTTTCAGAGAACAGCAAAAGTGCTTGCGAGTAGAAAAGCTGAAGACCATAAAACATAACGCCTTCCAGAAGGGAACTGCCATCCCATCCCTCTGAGAAAACAGATGACAACACTGAGGCTCTAAACCCTTCCCTAGTTCACCGCCTAGGGCTGTCACTGCCTGAGAGGTGAGGCCTCCATGGACAGTCTATAGCAAAGATGGGAACGTTAAAGAAACACACGTTAACAAGCGATTTGAGTTGGGATGATTGTTCTTCTTTATTCTTTACATGTTCTCTATATTCTGAATTAAACTTTCCTTATTTAATAAAGAGAAAATGTCGTTTTAGAAGGGAAGGAGAGAGGGAGAGAGAAACATCCTAACATATATTTGGAGACAGGAGATGGGAAGAAACTACGACATGTTAATACTACAAATTGTAATTTAAATCCTCCATTTGTTTCCAACCTGCATTCTCTTGACTATAAGAGGGTTGATTACAGTGTGTGTGTGTATATGTTTGTTTTGAGATGGGATCTTACTCTGTCACCCAGGCTGGAATGTAGTATGGTGTGATCAGAGCTCACTGCAAGTTCAAACACCTGGGCTCAAGCGATCCTTCCCATTAGTTGGGGGTACAGGTGTGCACCAGCAGCTAATTTTTAAAATTTCTCAGTAGAAATGACGTCTCACCATGTTGCCCAGGCTGTATGTTTTCATATACTTCATTTGGATGCTGGATGTTATTTTCATAATTATATCTGAGTAAAATCAGAAATCAAGATCTTTGGAGGCATTGGTTCATTTATACAGAATCAAACACAAGAGTATTCAGGAACTGATTATCCAAACTGATAATTTTCCTGGCTCTAACTCCTCCTGATTCACCTGGTTCCTCATACCTGCACGAGACCCTTTTCTGTTCATCAGTCCCCACCAGAAGTCCCCTAAGCAAGGAAGGAGATGAGGGTCCCCAAGACAGGCTCAGGAAATGTATTTGATGGGACGAATGAGTCACACAAGGTCGAAGGATTCTAAATATAGTTTCACAGTCTCCAATTTATCATGAATGGGATACATGACATTACTGGAAACATATTTAATTTTGCATGTTCTATTGTACATTATTTATTTAAAGCAAATATTCTTCTGACTGATAGCTCTGACCTAAGGCATATGGGGAAAAGAAAAGGTTACCCACTTCTCCACCTTTCTAGTCACAACAACCAATACCAATATAATTCTATATTTCCCCTGCCAAAATCATGTAATGTAGTCTAAGGAACTTCAAGAGTAAAGGCATAACTTAAAAACCAGAAAATATTAAGCTTATTGTGACAAGCTAACTGTGTGTGTTGGGTAGGAAAGAGAAATGCAAGTCAGATACATTTAGGTGATTTGATTCTCTGCCAGGGCATTTTCTAAATTATAATCTGCACCTTCTCCCCAATTGGTCTCTTCATGTGAACTGCCTCTCCTTTCCCTACTCTCTCCTGTGAATTCTTTCCATTTGCAGTAGATCTCCTCTGCAAAGCCAGCCTGTGTTCATTCATCTCCTGCTTACACCCAATCATCTCCTGTCCCTTCTGCTTCAGGTGACTTCAGCTAGTGAGTCCATGATTTGAAGGCAGGGCCACTGTCTTCTGACTTCTCTATGCCCCATGGCACATCATCCAACAAGGTATTGGGCACAGATTAAGTGTGAAGTGTATGTGCTCATCCAAAATCTCAGTCAGTATCTACTATGTGCCAAGAACTAGGGATTTAAGATTAATACAAACGTGATCTTTGTTTAAGCAGCTCCTAGCTTAGAAGGAAATATAGGTGTGTTTTGTGTTTTGCCTTCCACCTTCTCAAGGATATTGCTGATTTATTTATTAGGGCAGTTTCCAGCAACAAATCTCTCTTTCTACTGCTCAACCCCGTTCTTACAGCCATATGGTTTAAGCATATGCTTTTATCTCCCATTCTAAATACAAACACAAATCCCCCGTAATCCCTCAGAGAGCACTAGCTACACACAATTTGTCAGTTCCCCTTGATAGCTGATCTTCTCTAGGAAGTTGTCCACACATGACACACCCACTTTCTCACTTCTGAGTTCATCCTTCAACCACAACAGTCTGCCCCTCCCAACCAGACTCCTAGACATGCTCTCATCAAGGTGCCTATGGTACCCATGTCACCAACCCACTGGACACCGCTCTGCCTACAGCTTGTTCAGCCCCAGCATCGTTCTGCCACTCCTTCCCAGGCCCTGGTTTTTCACTGATTTTCTTCCTACCTTGACAGCCAGTCCTTGCCCAACTCCATCTGTGGCTCCTCCTAGTTTGCTTGACCTCTAAGTATTGAGCTCTTTCTCAGTATGCCTCCTCTATGACATCCACATCTTTCTCTGGGTGATGTCATCAACCGCCATGCAGTGAAGACCATCTTGTGCTCACGGCGGTGACCTCCGCTCCATCTCCGGACCCCTTCTCCAAGTGCCAGCCTCACCTATCTGCCTACCTGACAGCCTCACCTACATGGAGCTTGGAGGAGAAGTCTGTGGAGGTCTTGGAGCTCCTAGACAAATAGATTTCAAACTCCACATGCCTAAAACAGAATGGCTATGGATCCCATCCCCCCACAAAAATTGTCCCCTACCTACTCCAGGCCTTCTCTGTCTCTCTGAAAAGTCACATCAGTCACCAAGTTATTAAACCACAATCCAAGGAGCCATACCTAATCCATCAGCAAGTCCTGTATCCAAAATAAAGTTTACATCTACCCTCTCTCTTATCTCAGTCCCTAACGCTGTCACCTTTCTCCTGACCACAGTCACCTCTTGCCTAGATTACTACAAGGGTCCAGATTCACTTTCTACTTCTACTGCTGCCCTCTCCCAGTCCATTCTTTCTTGCAGGAAAAAAAAAAATCATAAAATATCTGAAGATTCGTGTCCCACCCCTAGAATGTTACAGTGGCTTCCCAGGAAAATACTACTAAATTCCAGCCTCTTTCCCACAAGGTTCTAGTGGCTTCCCAGGAAAATACTACTAAATTCCAACCTCTTTCCCATGAGGTTCTACATCAACTGGCCAATGATGGTGCCGGCGTCGTCCTCATGCATCATTCCTCAACCCTTCCCATCTTTGTTCTTCATTATACCCCAGCCAAAGTGGGTATCTTTCAGTTCTTCAGAGACGCCAACCCTTTTCTAGGCAGGAGAAATGGCATGAACAAAAGCCCTGGGAAGATAATATTCTTTGCCCCCACTTTTATAGGGCAGACTTCTCTTCCACTAGGTCTGTTGAAGTTATCATGGCCATAGGGAGGCCTTTGGAGACAGGAGTTTACTCTATATTAGTCCCATCTATTTCTGTCATAGCACTTACTCAAAGGTACTGTCACTTCATTTATGTATTTTCTCTTTTTTTTGTGGGGGAGGCGGTTGTTTCCCCAAGTTAAAATATAAGTTCCATGTGCGCAGGGACCATGCTCACTGCTGGACCTCAACAGCTATCACTATGCCTAGGCATATAGTAGAAACTCAGTAATACTCATGGAATACAAAAGTGTATAAACAAGCAATGACAGCACAGTATGATGTGTACTAGTACAGGAAGAAATTCAAAGTTCTATGGAAACACAAATAAAGACTCTTTACAGATGAGAAGATATCTGAGTTAAATCTTTTGGAATCTGTCAAGATTAGAGCTAACATAAAGGTGTTGAAAATATCAAAGAGCCTGATTGTGTTCATGAACAGGAAAGCAGTGGTCTTTCGTGCAAAGGTATACAATGTACATTTTATCAGGAAAGCCAGCCATTTGAGAGCTTAGGCAAGGAACACATACTGTTTGAATTACAAAAAGATAACTGATGACAGTATGGAGGCTCACTTGCAAGAGAGGAACTAGAGGCAGAGAGACTAACTAGAAAGATGCGGTGTGGAAGGAAGCGACTGTGGCAGTGGAAATGAAGGCAAGGGGAAGGAACCAGACCACGAGATACTAAGAAATATTCTTAAAAGCGGGGCAACCAACCAAATATGAGAGTAAGGACCAAGAGAGGAACATGGCTCAGCTTTTTTTTTGAGATAGAAATACAGAATGTAAGCAAGTTTTCAGGGGGAAAGTGAGGAGTTCAGTGTGGGACATGAGTGTGAGGCGCCTGGGGCTATCCTTGTGGAGATGACCAACAGGCAGCTGGCAGGTGGGCATGAAGACCTGGGAACCGCAGAGGTCACAGATTTAGAGATCAACATTCACACGGGCATTTCCTTCCTAGAAACAGAGATGATTAATACTTGTTTAATATTCACCTGAAGATTTTAGCAAGAAGTTAAATGGAAGATATACAAAATACTATTCTTACTCAATGTTCTCTAGAAAGAGAAAAATGGAAGAATCCAAACCAAAAATAAAAATGGTTAAATCCTAGGATACTAAACAAAGAACGCTGCTTTTTAAAGAAAATAGAGATTCTAAATATTGTTCTGAAGTGTCTTTCAAGTTCAAGGTATTATAAGCTCTTTCCAAGTAAGGTTCTGCTCAATAATTGTTTTATTTCATCAGTGTTAATTCGGAAGGAAAGAGAGCACATTATAAAGAAACACATGCACAAAGCCGCGTTACTGAAATATAGTTTAAGGAAAATGGGTTGTAGCTATTGCAAACTCATCATTACCCCTGCTAGTTCTCTGGCATCTTTAAGGATGATGTGGAAACCATTCCTAAGAAGGTTATGCTTCTTGGCAATTCCCACTGCCACCACAGATTCACTGCTTCCCTCATCCTACCACCCACTGCCACCTACACCTCTTCTCCAGAACCACCTGTGTGTGTGATTAGAGACCAGGAGAGCTTGTCTTGAAGACACCTCATACCTGAAACTCTAGCCAAGCAGGAGTCAGAGGCCAGCCGCAGCTCAGCCTCTCTGCTCCACTGAGATGAGGCCTGGGACACTTAGCTCCCCCAGCAACCAGCTACGCTGATTATCAGAGAAGCACAAGACTTAAGCTTCAGAGAGGAGGGAGCCCAAGGTGAACAACCAGCAAGCACAGGGCCTCCCACCACGTGGGGAAGGGAGGGAGCCCTGCGAAGGGCTGTGAAGGGAACCGAGCAGGCTTCCTAAGGCCAAAGGGCCTGAAGGGGAGTGCCTGTCCCCACTGAGCCACTTTCAGGCATCCATAAGGTTTAAATGTCGCGAAGCCTAGGTTTTCCTGCTGCTTTGTCTCTCAATTTGCAGACAAGGCATTGCAGGAGGAACATGTTCTATGAAGGGTACCCGTTCCCAAAATTCCCCTCCCACCTCTACCATGCAAAGTACATAGCTACCATGCTACGTCTATAAGGGCCTCCAGAAGTCCCCTCTACACACTTCCGCCTGCTGGGGAGCAATGGGAGGGAAACTTTCTGCTATCCGTGAATCCTTTCTTCCACCAAGAGGGTATTTTGACTATAACTATTATTTTAGGGAGCTTTCAGACATAAGCGTCTCTCTGCCTTTCACCTCAGCCAATCTAATTCCTCCATACCAACAACCCACACATTCCCCAACTACAAACTCAGATAGCCAAGCCTATAATCCTGACATCAAAAGCTTAACAAAAAATACGAGGGCATGGATGAACAAAATTTGCTAATATACCTAACGGGTATTTCAGAATATATAAGAGGACAATGAAGCAAAGCGATTTTTACATTCAATTTTTCTAGGTTTCTTGTTACAGAAAAGAAAAAAGCAAAGAAAACAAAGCACTCTCTCTCTTGATCAGCATTATACTGGGTGCCTCCACACAAAGCGTGCAGCCCCGGGCATTCTGGTAATACCTGTGAGGAAAATTCACACTCGTGTAAATCTGCAGTTATATTTAAAAGGTTGCTGTTTTAGTCTTATGCGTAGAAGTTAAAGGTCTGCCAAATCCTTCACCACTCAAGCTCTTTAAAGAATAAGACACAGCCCTGTAGAAATCCTCAGACCAAAACACAAGGGTTTTGAGTCAGGGTTTTGATATTTAGTGTTTAAGAGGAGGAAGTCTGAGCGAGGAACTACGTGAAAGGACAAAAAGAAGGCGTTTTTGGCATTTGTCGTTTTGGGGTCAAACAGGTTCTTTGCTTTCCTCACCCTGCCCAGGGAAACTCACAGTGGAGAGAGGCCAGGAAATATCTTCCTCAGGCAGGTGCCTATGTGAGCCAGCACCTCACTCACGTCCTCGGGCGACGCCATCTTCATGGAGATGACGCCTTTCTCAGTTTCCACAACCATCTGCAAGAACAGGTGGGATACTTCTTAGGAATGAGTTCAATTCCTTCCGTTTTAATGATGTAAAATATCGTAAATTACACCGTCACATAGATATAGACTAATACAATATTAGCTTTTCTTTCTTTTAACAAGGTTTGAGGATAGCACATCTTACACGCATGCGTGAACTCCCAATCATCACGCTCATGAACTACAAGGGGATCACAATATTAGCTTTGGAAGAAACACTTTCTTAAAACGATACTCTTGAGACTCAAAGAAGTGTTTGGGTAGAGGGTGGAGGTATTGTCAGAAACAGTTAGGAACTGAAGCAAATATTTCCAAGAGCCAAGCTAGAAGATTCAAATTAACTGCCATATGATAGATGGAATTTCCACATTCAAACATGACTTCTTCTTTTAACAAGATTTTGTCCTGAGCTGCAGTCTTACAAAGTTGTCAAATTCCTGCTATCTAGTCTAAGTCCGACTGTATCTTTCTGTGAGTACCCACAGGCAATCTAAAAGCTACCTTTAACACACACACACAAACGTTTTCAAAACAAGAAATCTTATGATATGTTCAAATAAAATGTTAAAACCTTTTGCTTGGGAGCAAAAGAGAAATGCTTATAAAAGTTTTGATCTTTCTAAGAAGAGGGGATACTTGAAACACTAAAATAACTCATTAATAAAAAGTTTGGTGTTAGGTTTAACTAACATGTTAGCTAAGACTCATTCCCACAATTAATTGCTGGAGATGTCCAAAATATATGTCAAAAAATGTTGATATTCAGACAGCAAATCCTCTATGTAAGTATAAATTAACTTGTGAAATGAGGGCAGGTCACAAAAGGGACAAGAGGTTGAAGATCTACACATTACAAATAAGAACTTCAACCACTTAAAAAAAGATGCCATTTTCTTTCATCTCAAAAACATTCATGTAAACATCTCAAAAATATTCATGTAAACCAGGCGTGGTGCTGCATGCCTGCAATCCCAGCTACTCAGGAGGCCAAGGCAGGAGGATAACTTGAGCCTAGGAGTTCAAGACCAGCCTAGGCAACATAGCAAAACCCCATCTTCCCACCCCCCACAAAATTCACCTAAAATACAATCCTCTTAGATTATCACTTCATAAAAATGTCCTCACACATTTACTTCCTGTTCTTACTTTATCTATACAAAAATATGATGGGAGAACACTGCTTATAACGTGAAACTACCCAATTGTATTAACAAAGCAATTTTTAGATTTTTGCCTTAGACTTTCCTAAAATAAGCCCAAACCAAAAATAATCCTGTAAAGTCTTTCAACACATTTATGTTAAAAGAAAAAGTAATGCAAGGTATGCCAAAATGATGAGATCAAAGAAAAGGATACAACTAATTTAAGCGTTTAAGGTGTTACTTTTTTCATAAAAACCTCTAAAAGAATCTGTCAACAAGTATTTAATAAATACCACTTCTGTGCTAGTTAGGTGCATGTAAAAAAAATTAAAATTCCTATTTTTCAGCACATTCCTCAAGAAATGAAAGGCAAAGCCTTTAAAATTCTCTAGGCAAAGCCTGCATTTGTCTTCTAAAAGCTGATTCAACAGATATTCCCCCTGCAAAAGGCGGCAAGCATTATTGTACCTGGAGGCTAAACAACCCAGTAGTCTAAGATGTCTTAAGTAAGACTAAACCTGCTTGGTCTTATTAGGCTCACATTTTTCATGTGCACACATCTGTGCATATGCATGTTTTTAAAAGCCAGACACTTCAGATGTGCCAATATGTCTGTGCTCTGCACCCCACCCCCAATCATCCCACCATGGGTAATTATATTTTTCTCTCCAGGAGTACTTTTAAATTCTTCACATCTAGCACATCTATTCAGTTCACAATTTGGGTGCAAATAATTAGTAATTAGCTTATTCTAATTCCACTTAATCTTAACACCTAATCATCTTTAATTGCACAGGATTGAATAGAATGACAGAAAAGGAAAAAAAGGTGACAGGTGGAGGAAGAAATGAGGCCTCCAATTCAAGTGCTCATACAAACCTGTGTAAGATGTCACCACCTCTGCATAATATAAAGACTGCAACAAAGTGATGGAGGTGGAACCAACATAATAAGTCACCTCATCAAAAAAGAAAAAAGAGCTCCCTATTGAATACCCTTTCCCCTCCCACTGCAGCTGGGGAGGAATGGAATGTTTGAAACACATTTTCCTTAGACACCTAACAGCATGTAACCCATGACAACTAATCTATATTTAAAACAATAATCAGAGATATAAGCCGTAGTAACTTACCTATGATTCCAATTTCCCATCCTACTCCACTGTGTTTTTTAAGGTCTAACAACCTGACTAAACTCTAAGGGCAGCATATTTTACTAAACCCCAGCCCACAGACCTTCGAGGTGTTTTTCTTTCCTCTATCAGAAACAGCCATGGGCAAAAGGTGGTTTATCAATATCATTCCGTGGCATAGCAAACAATTAACTCTATAATTCTTTTTTTAAAAAATCATGGCAGGTATTCAGCTGTACAAGAAATTTTTCAAAAATTGTATAACTATAAAACTATGTAACTGCTGGCCTCCATTTAAATAACATGAGGGCAACAGAACTCGAACACCAGAAAATACTGTGGTGTTGAGTCTTCCAAAATAAGATAAAGGTTTCCCACATTTCTGAAGAAAGGAGAAAACGGCAATAGTAAAAGTCACATTTTACCAACTCAAGAGAACAATCACTCACTCTTACACAACATGCCGTAGGTATGTCTCAAGAATTTCATCTGAATTTACAACCATAATTAAATTATAATGAAAAAATAACAAGGACAGATAAAGGCTAGATTCTGAGTGTCACTGGTAACACTTCCATCCTTACGATTTTACATAAAAGGAAATCACAACAAGAGACTGCAAGGAACCGGAGGTTACACAGGTCACTTGGTTCTTAACCTCTCGGATGCCACAGAATCAAATGGTGTACTTGTTTTTTTTTTTTTTTTTTTTTTTCAAAAAAGTGAAGGAGAGATCCAAGATGGCCGATTACCAGCAGCTCAGGACTGCAGCTCCCAGTGAAAGCGCAGAGAACGAGTGGACGCTGCACTTTCAGACGAATTTTTGTTGCTCACAGACCAGGAGATTCCCAGCAGAGGAGCCACACGGGTCCCCATCACGACTTTTTTGGCCAGCACGGCTGTTTTGCCAGCGCCCCCGACGGCACTTCTCGGTGCGGAGTATACGGGACGGGATGCCTTTTGATCTGGGCTCGGCTGGTCCCATCCCCACAAGGAGAACAGCAATTGGAAACGCTGAGGACTGAGAGTTTGACAGCAAGCACAGCCGAACCGGGAAGGTCCAGGTCTGTGGGGAAGGGGCGTCCGCCAAAGGAAAACTAAGAAACAGAAAAAACATCATCACCGGGCGGAGAGAGATCCAAGATGGCCAATTAACAGCAGCTCAGGATTGTAGCTCCCAGTGAAAGCGCAGAGATCAAGTGGATGCCGCAATTTCAGACGAATTTCTGTTGCCCACAAACTGGGAGCTACCCAGCAGAGGAGCCACGCGGGTCGCCAGTGCGACTCTTTTGGCCAGCGCGGCTGTTTTACCGGCGCCCCGGCACGGCGCAGCGCTTCTCAGTGCGAAGTATATGGGACTGAGTGCCCTTTGAGTCCGGCTCGGCTGCTCCCATCCCCAGAAGGAGAACAGCAATTGGAAGTGCTGAGGACTTGAGAGTTTCACAGTAAGCACAACTGAACCCAGGAAGGCCTAGCTCTGTGGGGAAAGGGCGTCTGCCGAAGGAAAACTAAGAAACAGAAAAAACTTCATCACCAACAAGCCGGACGTCCACTCAGACCCAATCTGAAAGTCGGCAATTACAAAGAGGACAGGTGGATAAATCCACAAAAATGGGAAGAAACCAGTGCAAAAAGGCTGAGAACACCCGAAATCAGAATGCCTCTCCTCCTACAGGGGATCACAGTTCCTCATCAGCAAGAGAACAAGGCCTGACGGAGAATGAATGCGAAGAACTGACAGAATCAGGCTTCAGAAGGTGGAT
>CAUYLG010021573.1:0-33700 GCA_963573385.1 Cacajao melanocephalus | reverse complement strand
CAGAGGCCTCAGAAAGAATGCCACACAACTACAACCATCTGATTTTTCACAAACCTGACAAAAACAAGCAATGGGGAAAGGATTCCCTATTAACTAAACGGTGTTGGGAAAACTGGCTAGCCATATGCAGAAAGCTGAAATAGGATCAAGTCTTTTGACAATTTTTTAATGGGGTTGTTTGGGTTTTGATCATTGGGTTATTTAAGTTTCTTATAGATTCTGGATATTAGACCCTTCTCAGATGCATACTGCCTATTTTTACAAATAAAATTTTATGGTGTATTCCATGCACCTTCATCTACATACTGCCTATGGCTGCTTTCACACTATGAAGGCAGGGTTGAGTGGTTCTAACAGGTCTCATGGTCCAAGCAGACCATAATGTTAGCTATCTGGCTGATATGGTCTGAATGCTTTTGTCTCCCCAAAACTGATATGTTGAAATCCTAACCCCCAAGGTGATCGTATTAGGAGATGTTGCCTTTGGAGGGCTGATTAGGTCATGAAGGCAGAGCCCTTATGAATGGAATTACTGCCTTTATAAAGGATGCCCCAAGGGAGTTTGCTGTCCCTTCCACAATGTGAGAATGAACTTTCTATGAGAAAGGAGGCCCTCAGGACACCACATCTGCAGGAGCCTTGACCTTGAAATTCCCAGAATCTAGAACTGTCAGAAATAAATTTCTGCTGTTTATAAATCACCCAGTTTATTATATTTTGTTACAGCAGTCCCAATTGACTAAGACACTAACCTTTTTCAGAAAAAGACTGCCAATCAAGGAATAGAGTATAACCATGAAGAAAAAAGAGCAAGAAGTTAGGACCAAGAACAATAAATTCTGTTGCTAAATCAACACTCATGAAGACCCATAGAGTGAATGAAGTGAATATATCAGAAAAGATATGACTGGATTTAGAAGTAAATAGCATATGTCACGAAGTGCAAGAATGGCTATATGAAAACAAATCCCTGATTTTTCTATTTACCATGGTCTAATAGAAATCTTTCAGAATTCTGGGTTTAACATTAAAACAGTTTCTTTGTTTTTCAATGCTACCAGGTCAGATCCAACAAATAAATAGTTGAAAAAAATTGACTGCTACTAATTCTACTAATTCTGACAACAAAATGTCAGAGAAAACACGTTTTATTTTCAATTTTATTGGAATAAACTGAAATATACATGCATATTAAATGGCCAGTACCCTGAGAAGAAGCCTGGTTTATTGGAATAATTTGTTTTGTTTGAGATAGAATCTTACTAAGCTGCTGAAGTGCAGTGGCATGATCACAGTTTACTATAGCCTCAATTATCCCACCTTAGCCTCATGAGTAGCAAGGACTATAGGTGCATGCCACCATGCTGAGCTTTTTTTTTTTTTTTTTTTTTTGGAGAGATGGAGGGTGGTCTCACTATGTTGCCCACCCTGGTCTTGAACTCAAGGAATCCTCCCACTGGCCTCCTAAAGTGTTGAGATTATAGTAGCAAGCCACAGCACCCAGCCTAAAATAAATCTGATTTTCAATTTTATTGAAATAAACAGCAAATGTGCTTTTGTATAATAAAAAATTCTTAAAGGAAAACAAATGGGAAACCCCGAAGAGCCCACTTTTAAATAAAAAAAGGAATAGCTATATAATATTACGTGTATAGTTAAATTATGCTGATATATGTTTTGAACACTTGGGTGAAAAACGTTGCAGAGAAACACTGCTTAATGAAGATTACAATAGCAATAGTTACAATCATTTGACCGCTAAATACTAAATACATTCAATAAGACCAAGAAATAGCTACAGTCATGAAGCTTATTGTTAGATTCTCAAATTTAAAACCTTGGCAGATCATAACAGTATTATGAAATGAAAGAATTATAAATATGCCACAAATTACTTTTAAAAATCCCAACCAATTACAACAACTAGTAAGGCAAAGCAATTGAATTTTATGTTGTAATAAATGTATTGAAATGATTTGAGCGAACCTGTAACTTTTTAAGAATAGATGCAAAATAACATATACCTTATAATTGCAACTATGTAAAATATATTCATTTGTATCAAATGCATATTTCAAAAAAGACCAGAAGTTATTACCTAAAAAGGTTAGTCTCGGTTATTTCTGGATTTGTATACTTCTCCCCCAATATTTCATAAATTCTGTGAAATGAGCATGCCTAACTTGTATAGTAAGAAACATATTTTAGAGGAATCATAAAACAATAGGATGTCTATTTACATTTTATTTCTGCCACTAAATCTGAATACTTATTCAATTCATCCAACTCAGTGTAAATCCTGACAACAAATGGCCAGTAACATTACCTGCCTTTCCTCTCTATAGTATATAGCTATAATTAACTTTTAATCTATAGAATAAGTCTTTTTAAGTCTTATACTTCATCCAAGTTACATAAATTTATTTTCATTCCATAAATTTGGAATACGCATAAACAAAACCTAACAGCTGCCACACGGAGAACACACAAATTACAGTACTGAGTGTTTATATCAGGACTAAGTATTATACAGTAATAAACTAGGGTTGGTCTCAGGGCACTGGCCATTTAATACACATGATTTGCCTTAGTAGTGACGAGTAACAAGAACTTAGGTTGACCACTCCAGGTTGATTTTAAACATCATTTCCTAATCGTCTTCTGGACATTTCAATCCGAACGTCTCTAAGTACCCCCAACTAACTTTTCCAAAAGCTGAACATAACACCTTTCTTTGTACATATACATGTAAAATTGCTTCTCTCATCCATCATCTACCAAATATTCAAGCTAAAAACCTGAAGTCATTTTTGAATCCTCTTTCACTTTCTCATTTTCCTAAATCTAATTGTTAAAATGCAACAATCTTGTGTCCAAATTTATCTCCTAAACTCATCCTGTCCTTTCACTGAACAGCCTCTTACTATCTCCTCTCCTCCAGTTTCTCCTCCCTCCCCAACCCATCCTCCAAACTGTAGGCAGTTATTCTGAAACACACATTTAATTAATGTCACTCCCTTCCTTAAAATCTTCAATGGCTTCCCAGACCTTCCAAAGTCAAAGTCCATTCTCCTTAGCAAAGTATATCAGTCCCTACATCAGACAGAGCAAGCTTCCTTTGCAGCCTCAATTTCTGCCACTTCCTCCCACAAAGAACGATGAATATATATACCTACATATTAATCATAAATATTTATTAAGCACCTACCAGGCACTGCTCCAACGAACGGGATCAGCAATGAACCAAGCAGGCAAGGCCCTTTTAAAACTTACAGGAACTTGCTCACCTTCAATCCTTCACCATGTTATTCTCAGATGTAAATATACTCCCACCTTCCAAGACTGCCAAATCCCAATCATCTCGCAAAGGTTCAAAGTTACCTAATTAGGCGAGCTTTTACTAATGCCCTGAGATGAATTAATTATTCCTCATTTTATAGTATCAAGCACATTATATTAACTTTTTTTTTTTTTGAGACAGAGTCTTGCACTGTTACCCAGGCTGAAGTGCAGTGGCGCGATCTTGGTTCACTGTAACCTCCGCCTCCCGGGTTCAAGCAATTCTCCTGCCTCAGCCTCCCAAGTGGCTGGGATTACAGGCTCCTGCCACCACGCCTAGCTTGTATTAACATTTTCAAAATTCTTACTTCAATCCCCCGTTACAAAATGAGTCCTTGAGAGCAGATATTGGTTTAATTTTGCCTCCTTGTCACTCAGCTCACTCTGACCCAGGGAAGGCCATCTCATGTTTGCCAAATGAATAAATGAATAAATACAAATGGACTGATGGTTCTCACATTCTGTTTACACAAAAGAAATCTGCCATTTGTTTATTTACTCAAAACAAAATTCATTATTGTTAAGTGTCAATAGAATAACTGACCCGCTTTTTTTTTTTTTGGAGATTTTCATTTAAAACCTTTGATTTGTTATTTTAAAGGTAGAAAAGACAGAAGACTTAACATAGAGAATTTATATTTCTTAGTGCTAGGATTTCCTTATCTGTGTTTTAATTTGATTGAGGAAAAATTTTACTTGGCGAATTAGGCAAATTTCTGTGCTGTTTGTGCGTAGAACACAAATTTAGGCTGCAGGCACTGCATGTTTAATACTTGCAAGTATTTAGCCATTTGCCTTAAAACTTTTATGATTGTAACTGTGAATTATTTATGTTCTCATGAGAAAGGAAAATCTCCAAGGATGTAACTAAATGTCTAGGAATAACTTAACAGTGTTGGGAGCAGTGGCCAAGTGCTACGATGGGTAGAGAATATTCCTTACCATGTTTTTGTAACCAAAAAACAGTGGTCCTGTTTGCTTTTTACTAATAGACTTAGACATTTGTTACTTGACTTACAAATCTGTAGGAGCTTCACCGGAGATCAAAGTTAACTTTGCTATTATCTATTCACAGGTCACAGCTCAGGCTGTCTGAGGTCGAACAAAATCAGTTGAGAATCTGTAGAGAACTAGAAACAAGCCACAAGGCAGGAGTGCTCTGTGGAGTTTGACTTCACCAAGAATCATCTAGCCTGGGGATTTTGCCCCACAGTAAGTCGACATAAGCTTACATTTGGGAGAAGTGAGTGGAATTAGACTGGTAGCCACTCAGGCACAGGAGGCCAATGTGGGGACAAAGGAAGCCATGACACTGGTGCCCATGATCACTGCCGAAAACCACTGACTCAGAAACCACAGTGCCAGCACCCACCGCCCTGCAGGGTACTGTTTCCTCACCATGGGTTACAATCGCTTTGCAAAAAGAAAACAAAGTCAAAATCATCCCAGAACACCAAGATGGATGTGGGTTTAGATGGAACCTAGTTCTTCACGCATGAGGGATACAGGAATGTAATTCCTCTCTGGGAGAAGGTAAGTCTCTCTTCCACCTCTATTTCCAGTGGGAGTAATAATACGGAACAAAAGATTACTCCAGAAGGAGCACATGGCCTCACCTGAAAATTGTGGCGTGGAAACCCTTTCGTCTAAGCTAGAGGGAAGCATACAGGAAGACTCCAGGCTGAGTGCTAATTAGTAGGAATTAAACTGCCTCATGTAAAGGAAACACTGACATAGGATGCAAGTGAAATCGTTTGGCGGTATCCACAGCACATCAGTGAAAGAGTCACAATCAGAGACCCGCTGAATTACAAATTATTCAAACCACAGGTTATTGTTTGGGGATTTTTTCCTCCTACCTGGGAGTTGAAACCCTTTAGAGCTTTCTTGGTCAGAATCTTAAAATTAATATCCCCAGATTTCACTGATGGTTCACTGAAAGTAGGAAAATTTGTCTTTTCTCTCTGAGTCATTAGATAAAGAGACGTAACAAGTGAAAAGATAGGGAAGTAAACTGGGAAATGACTGAGAAAGAACAGGGAATCACACAGAACGTGAAGGACATCTGCCTTCCCGAATGCAAAGAACTTAGGTATGTGACAGATCATCATCCTTCCGAAAGAGTAATGGATTGGTAGGCTTGGTATTTACAAAGCTTAATGGGGAAATATCATAATAAGAGGTATCATTATTATTCTGTTGTATCCTATACTGGTGATAAGCATGCACTTAAGCTGACATGCCCAGTGTTGAGTCCTGGCAGGTTTTTAGCAAATTATTTGACATCTCTGTGCTCCAGTGTCCACATTTATGGACATAATAACGGGGCCCAGGGGAGGGGAAATAGTTATGAATAGCAACACACATAAGGCATTTAGAACAGAGCTTAGATCAAACCCTTGCTGTGTAAGTATTGCTATTATTTTATGGTCGAAATAAAATAAGGCAAATGAAACAAAGATCAACAGGGAAGAATTACCAATATGCTCCTTTGTTAAGCAGTGATTATAGTCTTGAGAGAGAGAGAGAAATGCTGAATGGACAACACTGATCAGAGGAGAATTCAGGGGAGATATCTATGAATCAGCATGAAGACATGGAATCCAAGTCAGTTATTAAAATAAAATAAGGTAAATTAGTAAATCAGGAGAAATTAAACCAGCCTGTTAGATTTCGGCGGGAGAGACAGCAAGACTCAGAGAAACAAGGAGAGCAAGTGGGCAGAACCACAGAAAAGTTTTGCATTCTTGAGATTACAGGAGAGTTGAGTCAAAAATGCAGTGAAGGATCATCAGAGAAGTACAAATCAAAACTACAATGAGATAGCATCACACCCCAGTTAAAACGGCTTATATCCAAAAGACAGGGAGTAACAGATGCTGGCAAGGATATGGAGAAAAGGGAACCCTCCTGCACTGCCGGTGGCAATATAAATTAGTACAACCACTACGGAGAACATTTTGGAGGTCCCTCAAAAAACTAAAAATTGAGCTACTACATGATCCAGCAATCCCACTTTTGAGTATACACCCAAAAGAAAGAAATCAGTATATCGAAGCGATATCTGCATTCCATGTTTGTTGCAGTACTGTTCCTAGTAGCAATGATTTGGAAGCAACCTAAATGTCCATCTACAGATGAATGGATAATCAGTACATATACACAATGGAGTACTATTCAGCCATAAAAAAAGAATGTGATCCAGTCATCTGCAAAAACATGGATAAATTGGAGATGATTATGTTAAGGGAAATAAGCCAGGCACAGAAAGACAATCGTCACATGTTCTCACTTATTTGTGGGATCTAAAAATCAAAACATTTCAATTCATGGACATAGGGAGTAGAAGGATAGTTACCAGAGGTTGGGAAGAGTAGTGATGGGCTCTAGGAGGTAGAGATGGCTGATAGGTACAAAAAACTAGAAAGAATGAGTAAGACCTACTACTTGATAGCACAACAGTACGACTATAGCCAATAATAACTGTACATTTTAAGTGTACAGTTAACTCTTTCAAGAGTATAACTGGATTGCTTGCAACTCAAAAGATAAATGCTTGAGGGAATGGATACCCCATTCTCCATGATGTGCTTATTTCACATTGTATGCCTGTATCAAAATATCTCATGTGTCCCATAAACATATATACCTACTATGTCCTCACAAAAATTAAAAAAACATAGTGAAAGTTCAACTAAGTAGACTTAGTGTTTAATAAATGCTAAAACAGGTCATAAAAGCACCCCTGGTTAACAGGAGTGTCTTCTTGCGGTACTAACATCATGAAAAAAGAAAAACATGCAAATAAAGTAAGCAGCAATTTCAGGAGCAGAAGACATGGCCTAGCTAGCTCCATGTTGGCCAAAGATCCAAGGAGTTTGGGAGGGTTTTTTGTTATTTTGTTTTTCTATATAGCAATGGTGAGGCTGTAAGGGAAAGAATCTGAGTTACATGTAAAAGCAGTAATTTGTGTCTGGGTCTGTGCATTTCAGAGGGTTCTGTAAAGGCACAAATCTGTTGTTTTTTTTCCACTAGTTTAAAGTAAACTGCCAATGAGTGATAACGTACGCACTGCATCTAAGTTGTCTTCTTTTCAGGAGTAAGCACAATCACAAGGGAAAATGAGACAGTAGGAACGACAGAAACTTCTGGTTTGAGCTAACTGGAAGCTCAGTTTGCTCTTTCTACCAAGGAGAGCTGGGTCTACGCAAAGCAAATAGCAAGAGTTGAATACTGAACCAACAGACAGCATAATTACAACACATCTTTTAAATATTTGCAGTGAATTTTGTGTATCACAAACTGAAGCACCGCTGAGCCAGAGAAAAATGTTTCTTTTGTTTAAAATGGGTATACATTTGAAGTCAATATATCATTTGAGTTTCAATATAAGATAAACTGCTAAATTATTTTTTGACTTTTGTTCTTTACAAATAATCAGAAAGAAAAGAAACAGAAGCAGTGCACATTTTGCTTCCTGTTAACTCATGAAATAAATATGTTACTCTAAATAGAGTTTCTATATCTCACACAGAGGAAGAAAAATAAATTGATATGAACATTGATATATATAAAGGCTTAAAAATAACAATCCTAAGCGATGTGGTCTCCAGCCCAATTACGAAAATACATAATTGCATATGCTTCATATTTTTATGCTGGTTTTGAGGCTAATGAGAAAAATGAGCACTCATAAAGCTCCAAAAAGGAGAAAAAAGTGACAGAGGTTAAAACTAAAATATAACATGGCTTGGCAACATTAGGAAAAGGAGAGGAAAATTAGTAAAAATGGAAGTCAGGGAAGATAAAAGGTGGATTCACATGTAGAATGAAGGAATATCATGGATGCATTTGCAAAACAGACAAAAATGATGGAGCAAGGGTATTTTATTAGAAGAAAAGATGAATATAAGTCGAATTTCCTGGAATAAATTAGCTGAAATAAAACACATAAAATGAGCACTGTAATTACAACGTACTATGCAGCCTTAATTAGGCCTCTGATGGTTTGCTGCCTTCAGTTTAAGGAATCATGATTTATAAAAAGTAGACAAACTATAGAAGTTAAAGTCCAGTTAAAAGAAAACAGAGTATCAACTAAAAGCAGTTCATTATACAACAATTAAATAATGGTATTAGAAATTTTATTCTATACAAGTGTTTATTTATATTTATTGCCACATCTCAAAACCTAAGAGAATGTGGAATGCCAGACTGGAAATCATTAATACTTTAAGATATTGTTTTCTTTCTTTCATTCATTCTTTCTTTTTTTTGTTTATTGAGACAAGGTTTCACTTCCATCACCCAGGCTGGAGTGCAGTGGAGTGATCTTGGTTCACTACAACCTCTGCCTCCTGGGCTTAAGCCATCCTCCTGCCTCAGCCTCCCAAGTAACTGGGACAACAGGTGCATGCCACCACAGCCGGCAAATATTTGTATTTTTAGTGGAGACAAGGTTTCACGGATGATCTTGAACTCCTGACCTCAAGTAATCTGCCCACCTAAGCTTTTCAAAGTGCTGGGATTTCAGGTATGAACCATCGCACCCAGTGGGATATGACCATCTTGCTATTGACACTCATGGTTCTAGTTTTCTGGGGGTCTCTTTCATTTATTCATTCCTTCATCACTGAGTATAACAAATGCACCATTCACTGTGTTAGATCTGGGTTCTGAGCAAAACTGGCCTCGTCCCTGCTCTCATAGAGCTTACAGACCGCAGAAGTTCAATCCTCGGCCCATTAGTTTCCTTTTACCTTGAAAAAGTGACATCTGAGCTGCTTAGCCTCAGATTCTTCATTTGTAAATGGAAATTATAACAGACCTTTATAGAATAATTGTGGAAATCCAGTGAAGTAATTCATATGACACTCTCAGCACAATGGCCTAAATTCACTTGAGATTTCCTTGGCGGCACACTTAAAAACTATGTAGTCATCATAATGTTCAAAAATCTAATGACTGTGTGTCTCCCTGTGAAATGTCAGTACCCAGAGAAATGCTGGCAGACGTAATTGTTTGCTCTGCAGCCTCTACTCAAAGGTTTACAAAACATATACATCTGAGCATTTTTTAAGGTGGATCCCTTGGAGCAAGATAAATACAGATCAATCAGGTCTTCAAAAAGATGTGTACCTCAAAGCTGCAAATATTTACTGAGAGCTATCATTTTGGGCAAAAATGTAAACTAAGCATAGCAACGGCTTCATCGTTAGATCAATTTTTAGAGTTCTCCTGAAGTATAAAGACAAACCAAGGGTATCATTCCCAATGATTGTAAACAAAACAAATAAAGATGCATAGAATAGGCCAGTTGTTGTAATTAGCAAGTGTGAAGTAAGGGGAAAGAGAAAGGTTGTACATACATTGACAAAAAGCACAATTTTAGGGCACTGCGTGCAGAATGGTATATAGTTCTGAGATACATCAGTACCTACGTACAACAACTTAATAATGCATTTAAAAGTGGATATATTTTTAGAAAACTGAGCAAATCACTTCAGACCTGAGAATATGAGAAAGTACTACGAGAAGACCAAAATACTTTGTGATTTAAAGAAGAGTAGTATTTTTGAGTCATTCACCACTAAACCTGCATTTTCCAACGTCACTCAAGAGAGGGGTAGTAAGGCCACAAGGGACGCTAGGTGGGTTAGGAAGCCTCCAGAAATCACTTTCGCTTTCACTCTGAAATTCTACAAATCTGTGACAATTGAACTTGCCTATTTATGTGAGAGAGTTATTCAATTCCTTCATCACATTATAATAACATGCAGTGCACACACATTCTATCATCATCCACCCTGCTGGCCCCCGACTGAGACATTATCTATTATGAAGGGAAAGAGTATGAAATGTACAGGCAGATGGTGGGTGGGGCAGGGCGCAGGCGGGGAGGGGGCAGAGCTTAAGGCCTGCCTCGGTGGCTTACGTGCTGCGTGGCCTTGGAAAAGCGACCTCACCATGTCTCAGTTTCCTAGCTGTGAAATGGGAATACTAATATTACTCCATAAAGTTATTGTGTAGATTAAGGTAATATATTTAAACAGACTAGAACACTATCCAAAACAGAGTAAAACTTGTATCAGCCTTTGTTATTATGATGCTTTTTCATCTGAAATTCTCCATATCATACCCTAGCAGTGTTAACATGGGAAAACCATGTTATAAAATCAAATTAATCTTGTAGCTACCAGCAACTACTAAATCCAAAAAATAAACGGTGCTAGGTGTGTGTTGTGGTATTTTTATTCATTTAACTTAATAAGCACATTTGTAGTATCACTAAGAGCACTTTGAGTTAGATATTTTTACATTCCCATTTACAGGTTAAAAAATGGGACACAGAGAAGAGCTGAGTGACTTGTTCAAGGTCGTGCAGCTATTACATAAAGGGTGGAGCTGGGACTGGAATTAAGCCAGTCCAACTCCAAAATCCATACCTGTAACCCATGAGCTCTGCTTCTCCTAAACATAGCAACAAAGAAGGTAGAAATAGGAAAATAAGGCTGGGCGCAGTGGCTCACGCCTGTAATCCCAGCACTTAGGGAGGCCGAGGCAGGTGGATCACAAAGTCAAGAGATCAAGACCATCCTGGTCAACATGGTAGAAACCCTGTCTCTACTAAAAATGCAAAAATTAGCTAGGCATGGTGGCATGTACCTATAGTCCCAGTTACAGGGGAGGCTGAGGCAGGAGAATCACTTGAATCCAGCGGGTGGAAGTTGCAATGAGCCAAGATATCACCATTGCACTCCAGCCTGGTGACAGAGTGAGACTCCGTCTCAAAAAAAAAAAAAAAAAAAAAAAGAAAAAGAAAAAAAGAAATAGGAGAATGATTTTTAAATGAACTGCCATTTCTGATGAGTCAGTCTTGGTAGGGATGAACCCAATTTTTGATAATGAAATAATAGGAAACTTTGGGACAGGCCTCATTGTCCACAATTAGGACACTGTATCCTGCTGGGCTGACTACACTCTGAGATCTCATCCTGGTCACCTCTCTCCAGAGCAGGTACATTGCATGGGTGCTAAAGCAGCTCAGCTAATATCCATCAAGACTACTCTCACTATACCACACTGACCCTGAGGGCACTGCCTGGACCACGGTGCACCCAGCCTTGATACTGCAGACGGAAGGTCTGGGTGGGTGGTGAATGATTTCCATCTTTTGAGAACTATGTTCCAGTAAATATGCTCTCACTTTAAAAGTGTAGGTACTAAAAGGGGCATCAAGGGGCTACCTGGCTTGAGAAGACTGGATTAAGTTATTCACAATGCAGAGACGCATCTGTGAACTCAGTCCCAGACAGAGGCCTTAAACCATGACAATGTACCCTAGGTCGGTCACGGACACTTAAACTTGATTGAAAGCAAGTGGCAACGGCAATCATTTGACCAAGGGTGATGCTAAAAATATCTAATAACTAGAATGGCATGAGCAAGAGGCAATCAGACCAGACAATGGTGATAAATAGCCACCTGTCCGTAATGGTGCCTAAAAGCCAAAACTTCAGTTCTGTTCCTGACAACGAAGCTTAAGCTCGGTTCCTAAAGGAGAGTAGGCACAGGCCACGTGGAATGTGCGTATCACTGCTTGTGATTTTGTTTTCTAATAAGCGATTTTTCTCAAGTAAGTCCTTAGTTGATCTGGTGGGTTTCCTGAGACAAGACTTCCTCTTTCATTCCTCTGGCTAACCAAGATTTCTGTGGACTGTCACCCTAAAGGGTGATGCACAGGGAGAAATAGAATCAGAAAAAAAAGTAGTGAATGAGCACAGTTGCTGGTATCCCACCACCAAACCAACCCTGGAGAAAATCACGAGTGTTGCCTGAATTGTTGGTACTGCTCAAATCAGTTAGCTATGATTTCTGCATCACTAACAACGGATCTCAAACCATAAATATCCTGGGAGTTCTTGCTCTTTCTAACTCAATTGCTCACACTTAAGTTAATATCAAGGAGGAAAACTTCCTGCTACACAAAATTATGGCACAAATTATTCCACAGCTTACACATTTTTCATCTAGCTTATACTCTGCAAGAAAAAGTTGTGACAATCTTGGAATCCTTAAACCATCTTATTTACAGGTACCACAAGTTGCACTGTACCTGGGGATGAAGCTTTGGTATCTGGAGCCCACTCAAAGACTCCTTTTTTCCCCCAGAGACTGGTGTGATCTCAGCTCGCTGCAACTTCCACCTCCCAGGTTCAAGCAATTCTCCTGCCTCAGCATCCTGAGTAGTTGAGGATTATAGGCACCTGCCACCATGCCCAGTTAATTTTTTGTATTTTAGTAGGGACAGGGTTTCACTATGTTGGCCATGCTGGTTTCAAACTACTGACCTCAGGTGATCATCCCACCTCGGCCTCCCAAAGTGCTGGGCTTACAGGTGTGAGCCACGGCAACCAGCCTCAAAAACTCCTTCTTTGGCTTAAACCCATGGGACTTCACTCACTGGCACTTACTAAGAGTGGAGAAGAAATGGTAGGAATGCCAAAGAGAGACCACTTTCTTTTCTTTTTTTTTTTTTTTTTTTTTTTTTTATATTGAGTCTTGCTCTGACTCCAGGCTTGAGTGCAGTGGCGCAATCTTTGCTCACTGCAACCACTGCCTCCTGGGTTCAAGCGATTCTCCTGCCTCGGCCTCCTGAGTAGCTGGGACTTTAGGTGCGTGCCACCATGCCCGGCTAATTTTTGTATTTTTAGTAAAGACGGGGTTTCACCATGTTGGCCAGGATGGAGAGAGACCACTTTCATCACTCCAAAACTGTGCGGGGAACAGACTGCACAAAAAGTAAAACTCAGAAAAACTCCGTGGCCTCCTTACTAGCTGTTTTTAGTCAGTTATCTCTTGCCGTCAAATAGTATTTCAAGGACTGAGAACACCCTGAAGAAAAACCCAGCATTCCGAGATACATCAACTTCATCAACTGTACTCGCTCATACCAATCTTTTGTCTTTTCAGTTAATGTTGGCCCAGCAACGTAATCACTAGACACACATGAAGTCAGGGAAAATACATAATTTACCTTTCATTCCCCTAAGGAATTCAGAGTATGGTCACACTTACAAACTGATCAGATATACTCAGTATAGTGACTGGTGTCACTAGTGTTTTCACCACAAAAACTGACAAGTAACTGAGGTTATGGATATTTAGTTAGCTTGATTTAATCATCCTATATTATATACATACATCATAACATCATACCATATCCCACAAATATATACAGTTATAGTTCGTCAATTTAATTTTTTTTTTGAGACGGAGTCTCACACTGTTGCCCAGGCTGGAGTGCAATTGAGTAATCTCGGTTCACTGCAACCTCTGCCTCCTGGGTTCAAGTGATTCTTGTGCCTCAGCCTCCCAAGTAGCTAGGATTACAGGTGCACACCACCATGCCTGGCTAATTTTTGTATTTTCAGTAGAGATGGGGTTTCACCATGTTGGCAAGGCTGGTCTCAAACTTCTGATTTCTGATGATTTGCCCATGTTGGCCTCCCAAAGTGCTGGGATTACAGGTGTGAGCCACCACACCTGGCCGCCAAATACTTTTTTATGTACTTTATAAATATTAATCATTCAGTCCTCCTAACATCCCCATCGGGTACATAACATTATTGTCCCTGCCACTAAATTAGTGACAGAATGTAAAGAATAATGGAAAAAGCAATTAAAAAAAAAGAAGTAAAAGGAAGGTGGAAAAAATAATTGGTGTTACTGGTCGTTAGAGCCTGTCTTCTTCTACGTAGTTCTCGATCCTTTGGGTTTAATCACTTCCCATTTGCTATTTATCACAGGTTTTGACATGCGATTCCCCATCCTAGAGAACCTAGTTAGTGTTTTACCCTTTCTTTCCTCTAATTTGAACTCCTCTGTCACCAAAGTAAACAGTGGTGTATATATTTGTACGGCCTATGCATGTAGAGACATACATACATATTACGCAGGGGTTTACCCCTCTTTCCTTTCCTCATTTCTTCTTTCCTTTATCTTTTTTTTTTTTTTTTACAAAAATGTATCTTATCATATACATTCTAGAAATGAAATTTCAACCTAAAATATGTTCTAAATATATTTTAGGATAAATATCTAAACAATTCCTTGCAATATCTATAATATAGTTGAAAATATTGTTGTAATATAAAACTGTTCACCTATGATTCATCACTTCATTTCCAATATTCTGTTTTTTAAGGCGACTCTGGGCATCTTTCTGTATCTGGCAGTGGTAAACTAGGTTTTTCAGGCCAGACATCAACCAAAACGAACAAGGCACTGGAGACCTGCCAAGGCAGCTACGACTAGACAGTTCTAGATCCCAGTAAACCTACTTTTGATCCCTTTTCTACTCAAGAATTTTTCAGTTTCAATCTGCAGCTAGGGCACTAACAAGATGAGGAGAGTGTGTATTCAGCAACATCAGAGTTACTATAGAGAGAAAACAAAATGATACATATGCACGCACTTAGTCAAAACAAAGCACAATTGAAGTAAGTTACATACAGATACATGTGTATATCATCGTTGTTACTGCCTCTAAAAACTAAGCAACTGCCACTTCCTCTGGGGAAAAAACCAGTTCATTAAAAGCATAAATGTTAACTACAATAGAAAAAATTGTTTAGCAAAATATATTTTAGATACTAAAAACCAGAAGCTACAAAGTATCATGGACATATTTCAGGTCTGATGCCAGGGAGCTGACTTTTAACCCTGGCAGGAACAATAATTAATTCTAGGATTTCAAGTCAGTCATTTAAATGTTCTTTGCCTCAATTTCCTTTCCTGTAAAGTAAGAATATTAGATGAAACATTCTCTAAGCGTCCTTCTTTCCCTGACTTTCATTAAGTTATCTCTGAGCACAGGGCTTCCATTTCAGTAGGAACGCGTGCCATCAACAGCTTGAATGGAAAAAGGCAGCAGCAAATAACAATTTGTATCTGATGAAACTGCCTGTAAGTGACCAAACTGAAGACTCTAAAACCTCTAGACTCTACCTGGTTGACCTTTAAGGATGCTTGGCTCTGTTCGTGCCTTCTCTCTCTCTTTGTTTTTGAGTTAAGCATCTTGCTGTGCAGTTGATTCAGTCAGTGTTAACACTCTGCTCTGAATCTGCCCTGCACGTATCTCTTTACAGATCCCACTGGGTCCAGCAGAAGAGACCAGCATTTTAAAAATGTCTACTGTAGCTTTCCAATGATTCTGGACACTCTGACCTAAACATTTATCCATTTTTGTAATCTATAGGAGTGAAGGAGAAATTATTTAGGCAGATAGTAAGGGTACAGGGGTCCTTTTAATGAAAAGCAGCCCCCAAATCATTTTCTTTTTGAACAAACAGCAGCCTGCAAAATCAAGCTGCAGACATAGACAAGCTGGAAGCTTGCACAGGTGAATGCCAGCAGTTGTGCCAATAAGAAAAGCCCACCTGGGACTATGAATGTTCAAAATGGCGGATCCATGTCCCTTCTCCTTGCCAGCCATGTGTACCGTAAGGAGCAGGCAACATGGCACCATCCAAGTGGAAAGCCCATTTGCATAAGATTGGGGCAGTGAGTGGCCAGCCTTCCTGGCATCCTATGTAAATGTCATACCTGGTCCAACCAATCTTTGGGCCCTATGCAAATCAGACACCACTTTCTCAAGCCTGCCTATAAAATCTGGTACACTCTGGCACAGGCCAGATTTCCCATTTGGGCGCTATGCGTGCATGCGTGCTCGCTCTCTCTCTCTCTCTCAAGAGAGAGAGCTGTTCTCCTTTCTCTTTCTTTTGCCTATTAAACCTCTGCTCCTAAACTCTCTTCTCGTGTGTGTGTGTTCTTAATCTTCTTGGTGCAAGACAACAAATCCCAGGTATTTACCCCAGACAATGACTTTGCTTCATTATCATTTATTTGGTCACTTCTTTCTCCTAGTAGTTACATATTTTTTCCTTAATATATTCTGCAGTTAATGCACAGTTACTACATTCATGTTCTGATAGTCTTAACACCCTCATAATTATTTTTGTGTTTTTATTATAACAATCTCCTTTTCTATCTTATTTCTGCTACCCAACAATCAAGCGGTGCCAGAGAACTCACTGTGACTCAAATGTTTCTCCTCCACTATCTTAAACTCTACAAATTTTGCTCTGGGACTTAAAATTACCCTCTCTGATCACAGCTGTTTCTCTGTCTCTATTCATTCAATTCCTGATTGTGTCTTTATCATGCAAAAGTCGCAGAATTGTTTTGTATGGACAATGATATTTTTGGGTGAATTTTAAACATTCGTCCATTCATTCATTCAACGAACAATACTAAACACCTACAGGTTCCAGATGGTATGGTAGATCCAGAGAAAACAAAGATGAATGAAACCATGCCCCTACCTTCAAGAAGTTCATTACTAATGAAGGAAACTCAGAGGAAAACTAAGCAACATAAGAGGCATTAGCGATAAAGAAGGGCAAATAATAAAATACTGTGCAAACAGATGGGGGAGTAGTAGATTCATTTGGGTGTCACTCAGGCAATCTACGGCACTAGAGTTCTAACAATTATGTTTGAACTAGAGAGTTTTAACAAGTTCAAATCACTGATTTGATAATGATAAGTCTTTACAATCACTGATAAGTCTCCACAATACCAAAATACAACTAACATCTTGTTAGAGATGTGTGTATCGGGTTGACTGCCTGTAAATATTTTACTATTATAGAGACCATTTATTAGTATTTACTAAATTTCCTTTAAATAAAATATTATGCTATAGGATTTGGAAAACCAATTTTCTCCCCAATCTGTCCAGATAATCTTTCGAATACAAGGAAAATAATAAGAACTCCAAACTGATCCTTTTATTTGTAGAATAGACTAGCAGTCATCAATTTGAAAAAGAATGAGAATTCTGGCTCTTTAGTGTTTTTCAGGGATTTTATATATAGGCTTTTAAAAATATAAATGGACATGATATTGTTAGATGACTATTCAGAAATAACTAATGAACATAGTAACGCTTTTTTTTCAATAAACAAAAATACTTAACCTAACTTAAAATGAAAACACTTATATTACACCAAGCATCAGAGTTTTTTGTTTTTGCTTTTTAGAGCTGGGGTCTCAGTACGTTGTCCATGTTGGAGTGCAGTGACCGTAGTGTACCACTGCCTCAAACTGCTGGCCTCCAGTGACCCTCCTACCTCAGTCTTCTGAGTATCTGGGACTAGGCACACGCCACCACGCCCCACTCAAAGTTTCTTTTTTTTTTTTTTTTTTGTCTTAAAGGACACGAAGCAAAGAAAAATAGGAGTGATCTACCACAACAAGGAGAAAACTAGAAAACATACCAGAAGAAGCTTCCAGCCTTTCCAATCTGCTGATCAACCAGTCGAGGGAGCCAGAAAATTGAGCACAGTTTTTACGATTTCCTCTAATTAGAGCCGCTGCAAAAGAAGAAATAGAGTTCACCTTTATGTGATTTTTTTGGCTCAAAAATTAAGATAAGCTAATAGTGGCCCTAAAATGTTGTATCAAGAACAAAATATCTTCATGTTACATCTAAAACTTATGCAACATATATACACATACGTATACAACACTGAGTCATTAAAAGACAAATTAATGATTATTAATTGAGACTGAAGAAAACCACTGTTCATTAGAAGAAATGTAATTTCAGAAAGTAAATTTCACATTGGGAGGTAATAATGAAGGGTAATGAAAAAACCAGTCTCCTGGGAGTTCCCTCACTTGGGTTCTAATATCCATTGCTTTTAATTAGCCATAAGATTAAATGATTCTGTCTCTCTCAAGCCCAATTTTCTTACCTACATAAGGAAGAAGCTAAGAGCAAAAAAGTTTTCCTGAAACTGCACCACAAAATACTAGGAGACATAAATAGTAATTATAATTCTAACAGGTATACAGAGAAATAGAACTTAATGTCACATTAAATAATGGATGGGAAGACCGGTAGTCACTAACTTTGAAACCCTTTTATTTTCTTATATCGTTTCTTTGGATTTGGAGATTCACAATTCATATTAAAGACCTGAAATTCAACAGTAAAGAAATGAATTCTAACTTGGCTTAGACTATTGCTTTCTCTACTTCTTTGATTGAAGAACTCATCTTAAATAAAATTCCTATGTTGACTTTTCTGATCAATTTCAGCCTAGTTTATACACTCAATTTTAAATTTTTATCAAAAACATTATTTCAAAACAAGTCTGGTAAATATTTTTCTACCTTTATACCCCTAAGTTTATTGAGAAACAATATAATTGCTTCCAAAGGGATAGCAAGATTTTTAGACAATATGATATTTAAAAAGAGAAAGATGTCTCTATAAGAATAATCATTACTGAAAATCTGGCAGGCCGGGCACGGTGGCTCACCCTTGTAATTCCAGCACTTTGGGAGGCTAAGGCAGGCTGATCAGGAGTTTGAGACCAGCCTGGCTAACATGGTGAAACCCTGTCTCTCCAAAAAAATATAAAAAATTAGCTGGGCATGGTGGCAGGCACCTGTAATCCCAGCTAATTGGGAGGCTGGGGCAGGATAATCGCTTGAATTTGGGAGGTGGAAGTTGCAGCAAGCTGAGATTGTGCCATTGCACTCCAGCCTGGGCAACAATGTGAGACACTGTCTCAAAAAAATAAAAAAGAAAATCTGGTAGCTGAAGCTTGAGGCTACTACTGCCTGTTAACCTCCTTGTTAAGAAAAGGAGGGAAGAGGCCCTACAGTGACAGTGTACAATTAAAGACACCCTTCACATTTCCTCTTTCCAAAAATAAAGAAATAAAGTTATTACCTGACCTGAGAGTAAGAAAAGAAACACACAGAAAAGATGACATCTGCAGGAGAAGAGCTTTTATGTGTATAGAGCCTCTGTGACAAATGTACAGAGATTAAGAGCTAATACATTCAATTTCTCAGGCTCTCTCTGACTCTGGGTCCGGCAGCCTCCCCTAAGGGCCAGAATTACTCACAGACTGCAGAGTACAGGGGACAAGAGATAGGGGTGGAATACAGCAGAGGAATGAGGAACACTATGGCTAAGCAGAACTTCTAATTTTATTTAATCTCTAAGAATAACTGTTCCCAATTTAGAACAACAGCAATTGGGAAAAAGAATGTGATAAAGTTTTTGAATTTTTAGAGTCCCTTTTGTTGAAAACTTAAGTCATGCTTTTCATTTTATTTCTGATTTTGTAAAACTAATTATATATACATATTATATGTGTAATTATATATGGCTATCTAAAATTGTATATAGTAGCTAACTATTGTATTATCTAAAATTGTATCATATATAACACATATATCATTGTCATATTAGGTATCTAAAATTATATAGATGATATATATAACATAAGTGACTCTTGAAAGAAACTAACAGTATAAGAATGAACTCTTTTAATAACCGATGAGACATTTAAGAAAATGATAGAGTAAGCCACAAAGATAATTTCATTAAATGTACTGCAAACAGACATGGTATAAACCATATTCTTGGACAGAACTATGTCAGAATTTAGTAAGAAAAGCAGACACAAACAAAAAAAACAAAGCATATAAAAATTTAAACTCTCTCCTTAATAACTCTTGGGTAAATAAGGGAATCAATATCATAATATAAAATAATACTTGTCAAAAATTAGAATACTACCTAACACAACCAATGGTAAGTGACCAAAAGCATACTCAAGGCAAAATTAAACACTTTAATTGTTAAGCAATTGGGTGAAAAATGGTAAATACTTCTTTTGAAACAGAGGAAAAGAACATCAAATAAACATCAGTAAAATGGAAAAACTACAAATAGCAATAAAAGTAGAAACTAATACATTAGAAATAGAAGTAATTTATATAATAGTAAGGATGATCAAGAACACATTCAAGGACTATTTTTAAAATATAAGCTAACTACCGACTACTACTTTAATCAAAAAGTAAAGAAAAAAAGGACAAAATTAAGAAAAGGGCATTAAAGCAGGCATGGTGGCTCATGCCTGTAATCCCAGCACTTTGAGAGCCAAAGTGAGAGGATCACTTGAGCCCAGGAGTTTATGACCAGCCTGGGCAACAGAGCATGACCCAATCTGTACCAAAAATTTAAAAAATTTGCCAGGCATGGTGGTACATGCCTGTGGCCCCAGCTACTTGGGAGCCTGAGGAGGGAAGACTGCTTAAGCCTGGAAGGTCAAGACTGCCGTGAGCGAAGATCTCACCACTGCACTCCACGCTGGGTGACAGAGACCCTATCTCAAAAAAAAAAAAAAAAAGGAATTATAAACACAACCATTTTATACATCTTTACACTACAACCTTGAACATCTGGTAAAAAGAATGTTCTCAAGATACAGGTACATAGATATATAGATACATACTTTTTTTTTTCACTAGAACTGACCCAGTAGAAGGGAGAATATTTGAATAGAATAATAAATCATGAGTAATATTGAGAAGTGTGTCAAAGACCAAAACCTTTTCATACAAATTCAATAAACAAATCATTTCTACACTATTTCACGTGCTGCATATGTTTTTGTCAACAAGGAAACAGATAAAATGATCGTCCCTTAAGATCATAATACTGTACTTTTACTGTACCTTTTCTATGCTAAGATACACGAATACCAGTGTGCTACAGCTGCTTACAGTATTCAGTATGGTAATATGCTGTATGTACACATATGCTGTATGTAGTGGACATCTCCTAAAGCCTGATGAAGGTTTATAGTTCCTGCCAAGGATATTGGCCCACAATGTAGAATTAATTGAAAACATCTGCTATAAAAGAACATTGACAGTATGATTCCATTTTTGTAAAATAAATGCATACACTGAATATAAGTACACACAGAGCATGGAGAAAACTGTGTTTCTTAGAGTATTTCTTAGAGAATGAGGGCTAATATTTTGGGGAAAAAAATATCTGGATGAGGGCCTGAGACAGAAACAGAGACCATAAGGAAGATTAATATTAGTGGGACTGCTTCCCCAGGTCAAAAAGTACATATTCTTATTCCAAAATAAAGTGGAAGAAGAATGGATCCAGGAGGGAACAAAAGGGCCATGTCCTGTAATATGATCTTTCACAGTGACCCTCTGAACCTGCAATAAATTCTGTCAAAAGAAATCACAAATGCTCAATAAGAATGGAAGTTAGGATGTGAAGAGGTAATGTTCTGTGATCACAATTTTACTCTTAGAGAAAAAAATAGATGACAATAAAAAAGCATGGAAGTCTGAAAAAATGTAACCAAATAAACCTCTAAACATACCAACATCAAAGGAAAGCCTTTTGACTATCTTAGTCCATGAACCTGGAACTTGGAGAAAGACGAGCCAATCGTCAAGGGGAGGAGGGAATAGGTGATGTCTTGGTTCAAAGATACGCACATACAATGTTATTCTGCAAGTATGTGTGCAGCTGTGCAAAATGTTTTGTACGTCTATAATGTGATAAATATTTAAAGAAACATTTTAAAGGTTATAGATTAAAATGGGTGGTTAAGTTTAAGAGTAGTTTCTACCTTCTTAATTTTTCTTATTTCTTTCCTTATCTACAATGTATTGATTTTAATACCAAATAGTGCAACAAAGTTAATGTCTTTCCAAAAACAAAATGGAACACCATGCCATCAGTATCTGTAGTGGCTCTCCTTATGAAATGTCTCAGAGCACCACCGTTATCTCCAAAGTGCAATGGCAACTTTGTATGATGGGTCAAGGTATGAAAACAAATTCAAGACAAATCTTCTCCCTTAAAACTTTAAAATACTATTTAATTGCTGCCTAATTAATGACTAAGACCTTTCATCTTCCATAAAGATCTTTTTCTCACATATTTAAGAAATATCAATGTGACTGTATCAGTCACTACAGCTGGCCCTGTGAATATGAGCTCGAATGAAATGTGAATAAATACAATATGATGACTTACAGGTCTTCTTCTATTATGTTTTAAGCTATTTTATATATGATACTGTTTTATTACATTTGATATGGTGCCTGAAACTTAGTAGGTATAGTATTTCTTAACATAATTGAATGATAGCGCCCAGTCTCCTACAAAATATCAGTGGTTAAATAACTGCAGTCCAATTTAAGTAATATAAAAATATTTTGAACTAAGCTCTTAAGAAGGAAATGCTAATTCACCAAACCAATTTTATTAATGTTAAATAACTAATTCCCTATAGTTTTCTCCAATCTGAATATGAAAGGTATGCAATATTCACAATTAATAAAAAACTTTGAAAATAAATACACTATGCTGCATTTATTTACTTTTTAACAATTTAATTTCACTGTGGTAAGAACATTTAACATGAGATCTATCCTTTTAACAAAATGTAAAGTGTATAATACAGTATTGTTGACTCTTGCTACAATGTCATGCAGTATATCTCTAGAAGTTACTCATTTTGCTTAACTGAAATTCTATGCCCATTCCACACCCGTCAGTCCCTGGGCAACCACTATTCCAATCTTTGATTGTTTTTGTTTTGTTTTTTTAAGACAAAGTCTTACTCTGTTGCCCAAGCTGGCGTGAAGTGGCGAAATCATAGCTCACTGCAGTCTCAGCCTCCTGGGCTCAAGTGATCCTCCCACCTCAGCCTCCTAAGTAGCTGGGATTACATGCCACTGCATCAAGCTAATTTTTAAACTTTTTATAGAGACAGTGCCTTGCTATGTTGCCCAGGATGGTCTCCACCTCCTGGCCTCAAGTGATAGTGATGCCACTGCCACGGCCTCCCAAAGTTTTGAGATTACAGAAATGAGTCACTTTGCCTGGTCCCATCCTTTAATTCTATGAATTTAATCATTCTAGATACTTCTTATAAGTGGAATCATGCAGTATTCATCTGTTTTACTAGTATCATCCTATCCACGAAGGCTTTATGCTTCAACGCCTTTAAATTCTTGAACTCAAAATTTCACAAAAAACTCAAAAAATCTGAGACTTACAGATCGATTTAAAGAAATTCCAAAAAAACACCTTCACTTTTAAAATTTATCCAACAAATACTGATTCCCTGCTTTGTGTCAAGCATCGTTCTAGGGGCTGGAGATACAGAGGAAATGAAACAACATCCCTCCTGGAGTTTACCTTCAAAGCCTGGGAACACTAAGTAAGCAGGCCTCACGCAGCACAGAAAAATGAGGGGCTCATTGGACTAAAATCAAGAAACATTTTTCAAAATGTTGAGATTAACAAGTAGATGCTCTTCAGCCTCAAAAAAAAAAAATTAAACAAACAAACAAAACAAAACACTTCAGAATATACTAAAGAATCTAAGAAGACAATGCATTGAAACTTCTTGGAGAGCTTAGAAAGCTATCCCTGCCTTTGGGGATATTTAAACTGCAGTTTGGGGGCTCCTACCCAGGAACTTGCAAGAGTGACAATGAGACTATTACCAACTTGAAAATAATAAAGGGTGTGCCTTGTTTATAAAATAACCTTTCTGAGACTTCCTGAGAACACTGGAACTATCTAGGTGCACAAACACTAGAATAACACCTGAAATGTGCAGTCTAAAGCCCATTTTCTTCTTTCTCACCTCTTGACTGCCTTGTCTCAATGTTTTATGGCATTGAGGGAGATCTGCCTCCCTGAGACACTTATATTTCTTATAAGTGGAATCATGCAGTATTCATCTGTTTTATTAGTATCATCCTACCCCCGGAGGCTTCATGCTTCAATGTCTTGATGTGAAAATGGTCTGGATGTGCAAAACTCCCTATTGGCTGTGCCCTTTCCAAGTCTTCAAACATTCATTTTGGCCAGACTCAAAGAGCAGCAATCTATCTTTGTTGGTGTCATACTTTGAATCGTCAGAAAATGAGTATTCATAGAGAAAGTTCGCCAAAAAGCCATTTCTCAGACATCTTTAGAAAATCATTCTGGCTTGTAAGCGTCCCACAGATTAATCGGGCGGATGTCAGAAAGAAAATATGAAAGCTTGCCACAGTGATGCTTTCCAGACTGTGAGTATCGCTGTTTCTAAGATCCTGAGCTATTCCAAACAGTAGGCTCATAAATCTACCTTTGTCATTTTCCACCTAAAACACGTATCCATGTTGAATGCAAAATTGTTATAGATTCTCATTCCCACCTTCTTGGTTTTCTCTCCATGCAAAATAGACACACTGAAGAAAAAAGACAAAGACAGTGGCTTATTTCATGTATAACCCCAGGAAAGAATCTATGGTGTACCTATTTGGAATAATGGGAAGGAGGCTAACCAAATTTGGAGTTAATATCTGAATCAAAGGTTTTGATGGCCAAGTAAAGAAGGAGAGTTAGATACACATGTTTTACAGGACTCCAATTATTGCTGCAGATCTGAGACTTTTCCAGACAAACTGAAGTATATATTTAAGTATACACGGCTATCTTATGATTACAATGAATTCAATAAAAACTATTGGCAGCAGATGGTTCTGAAGTCTTTTGCATGACAAAATTCAACATAAAGTTGTAATTTTTACTCTTTTTCTGCTCATGAAATCAATGCTCACTATAACACAAAAAGAAAATCACCAGAGATCAAAAATATTTTAAAAAAACTCTCATAACTCTATCCCTTAGAAACACCCCACCCCCACTAAAACTACCGTGTGGGTTATGGAAAGAGATTTTCTTTATTTGCACTAATGGTTTTTTTTTTTTTACTCTACTGTAATTAAAACATTCTGTTTTCTCTTTTACTATCAATTATCTGGCATTAGAGATATATGTTAACTTCTTCAGTTATAAAAGTAATGCATGTTAACAGATTCATAATAAAGAAAAATAAAAGATCAAGATCCCTCTCCCAAGAAGTAGCCCCCTAACCAGAGATAATCAGCAACATCAGAGGTGAAAGGGAGAGACAGACCAGACCAAGAACTAGAAGAATGCAGTGGAGAGAGATCAGAGACAGACCAGCAACATCAGAGGGGAAGGAAGAGACAGACAAGGCCTTTCTGAAAAAAAGGGTGTAACCCACATCAGAGTCTGAAAATTCACGAGAAGTGTGTGAGAGCTCCCTGAGGTCTGAGTAAAAACTGGAGAAGAGGAGTGGAGGTAAAGAGTTTTTTTTTGTTTGTTTTTTTTTGAGATAGAGTCTCACTCTGTCACCAGGCGCCAGGCTGGAGTGCAGTAGCACAATCTCGGCTTACTGCAATCTCCGCCTCCCGGGTTCAAGCAATTCTCCTGCCTCAGCCTCCCGAGTAGCTGGGATTACAGGCACAGGCCACCACGCCCAGCTAATTTTTGTATTTTTTAGTAGAGACAGGGTTTCACCATGTTGGCCAGGATGGTCTTGATCTCTTGACCTGGTGATCGCCTCGGCCTCCCAAAGTGCTGAGATTATAGGCTTGAGCCACTGCGCCCAGCCGGTAAAGAGATTAACCACCAATTTTACCATATCTGAATATCATTGAGATCCGAAGTATTTAACTGTATGCCAGATGGTGAAGATGCAGACGTGTGATACTGTGTTCAAAAATGGGTACAATAATAGAATATAACATTTGCAGGCTGAAGATAGTGATAAAGGAAACTTTTTCCCCACCATTTTCTGATGAGGAAAACAAGAACCAGTAGACACCTACAATAATCAGGATCCTATGTGTTCTACAGGCTAATCCATAACATTCTTTGCTATATCCAAGAAATCTAAGTAAATTTCTTTCCTAGGACATATTTGAAAAGCAAAACAACAATAAAAATGGAGCAAGAAGTTAGAGACGAAAGTTTGACGATGTTAACCAGGGGAAGGATGATAACAAGTATCCAAAAGAAATGAGAATAAGAAGAAGAACAATAATACGGTATGCTGAGCATTTTCAATACAACATTTAAGCCACCCAACAACCGTGTGAGGGGAATGATGATTGCCATTTTACAGGTAATATTTATAATAACAATAGGTGCCCCTTGCTGCATGTCTGAAAGGAAGGTTAGGTTTTTATTTTTCAAGAAAGCAACCTAATGAAAGAGGAGTAAGAGGTCCACTAGTTTTTTGTTTGTTTGTTTGTTCGTTTGTTTTTGAGATGGAGTCTCACTCTGTCACCCGGGCTGGAGTGCAGTGGCGTGATCTCAGCTCACTGCAACCTCCGCCTCTCAGGTTCAAGCCATTCTCTGCCTCAGCCTCCCGAGTAGCTGGGATTATCGGCACCTGCCACCACACCTAGATGATTTTTTTGTATTTTTGGTAGAGACAGGGTTTCACCATCTTGACTGGGCTGGTCTGAACTCCTAACCTCGTGATCCACCCGCCTCAGCCTTCTAAAGTGCTGGGATTACAGGTGTGAGCCACCACACCCGGCCTCCACTGGTTTTTAATACACTAAATTGATAGCTAAAACCACCCTACTACAGAAAAGTCAATGGAAATCTCTGCAATGTATTTATTAAATAATTCAAGCAAGTATTTATTGACTGCCCATTCAAGCATAGTGCTAGGTAGTGAATAAAAGCATTCTGATTAGAACTCAGTTCATAAAACCCTTTGAATAAGTATATGAGTTAACATTTGGGGTGGACATTTCAGCTTTTTTGCCAGCATCCTCTATCACATTCATTCCCTGTATGACAGACAGGCAGCCCAAGGACTCGACCCAGTTTCAAGAGTGGGTCCCTGATCAGTCAAGGCCAATGTTCATAAAATTTCCCTACTTTTTCCAGAATGACTGGTTCAGGAATGGCCAGACACAATTTGGGCTAATGAGATGCAAGGAGTGGTGTATTTGGGGATTTTACAAAATAACACACTCTTTCTTGAGGGATAAATTCTGGAGCAAGCCCTCTTTCACTTTTCCCAGGACAGAAAGAAAGTGTGCAGCACTAGGAACTGAGAGCAGACAGCTGAGGCCATCAACAAAAGCCAGCACTGGAGAAAGATGATCCCATGGAAGGCTGAGTGGAGAGATAAAGAAGCTGCTTCCGGAGATAAGATGAAGCCATTGTGTCAAACCCATTGGCGGACTGCGACTTGTGCTAGCCAAAAATATCCCCTCTGTTGTTGAAGCCAGTTTGAGACTGGGTATTCTGTTATTTGCAACCGAACATATCCCAAGAGAAAGATCAACAATTCCTTTCTCTTTCTATTTAAATAGGTAAGCCATTTTACAATCACATCTCTAGCCATGTTCCAGTAAAAGCCAACCTCAAAACTAATTAGGAGCAGGAACTGAGTTCATACCCGGCAAGTCCCCATCATTTTGTAAAGCATATTAATGTTACTTTTGTAGGTTCTAAAATAATCCAACTTAATCTCCAAATAACTCTGTAGAGTTAATGGGAGTATTGGCTTGAGAAATACCTAGCTCAGAAAGATAAAGCGAAAGTGCTAACTTTGCTGCAATGGACTTTTTCTATGATTCTATATAAAAAATAAGTAATTCTTTCTATTTATTTTTGCTACTCGTGGATACAATACCCGTTGAAGGGACCAATTAACAGAGACAATAAAAAAGTTGATATCAAAATAAAAGATGTATATTTTCCAGATTTACCTACAAAAACAATGTTCTTTCCACACATAGCACTTTCTACCCTCAAACATACACATATGAAATTCTTCTCTTTTGAAATTTGGAGATGGTTGCCCAGTCTGGCCTCAAACTTCTGGCTCGCCTCAAACTTCTGGCTGGCCTCAAGCAATCCTACCACTTCAGCCCCCTGAGTAGCTGAGACTACACACATGAGCCACTGCTTCCAGCTAATTTTTATTATTATTTAGAGACAGGATCTTCCTATGCAGCCCAGGCTAGGTGATGCAACTCTTTACCTAAAGCATCGAGTTTATCCAAGAAATTCATCTTACACCAAGAAGTGAGGAAGGTAGGTTGTTACACCAAGTGAAGAAGGTAGGTTGTGTGTTAAAAACACCACCACACTTCAGTCTCTGCTGTATCATGAAATTTAGTGCTATAACTTCTGCATTTGCAAAGAAATGCAGTCATTAGAATTTTGGCGTCACAAAATCTTTATCTCAGTGATTACTGTGAGTAAAATAATGAATCCAGATTCCTATAAAAGCCTCAATATTCCCTGGTCCTGTTCTCAGAAATGACAGCTGCATGTTACCTTTCAGTCTGAAAGCACCAAACTTCAAGTGTTTAATTTTAATGGCATGTCAAATGGCCCACCTAACAAAAACATATTAACAATTCTAATAGGCACGAGAGTTCTATTTGCTAGGTTGTATTATGACTCTATAAATTTTAATGACATTTAATTAGATCGTAAAGAATTTTCAAATATTTTGACTATCTTTCATTCTTCCCATTAAAAATGCATTATCTCTGTTTTTAATTTTTTTGCATTATCTCTTTTCTATACTTAGGTATACTTTCCTATTTTATCAGAACTTATTCAATGAATACACATTTATTGAGTATCTACTATGTGCCAGACATTCAGTTAAATAATAGAGATACAAAAACCAGGAAGGTGTTATTCTTGCCCTAGAAATTAATAACACTTCTAATTAAACAAGAAATGTGACAAGTGCTATAAAATACCAGTAAATACTAAGTGACAGGAAACCAGAAAAGAAGGGTTAATTATACTTAAGAGTTGGGAGAAACATCAAGAATTACTTTATTTTTGTCTGTTTTTGTTTTTATTTTGAGATGGAGTCTCATTCTGTCACCCAGGGTGCAGTGCAGTGGCGCGATCTCAGCTAACTGCAACCTCTGCTTCCTAGGTTCAAGTGGTTCTCCTGCCTCAGCCTCCTGAGTAGCTGGGATTACAGGCTCCTGCCACCATGCCTGGCTAATGTTTTGTAATTTTAGTAGAGACAGGGTTTCACCATGTTGGCCAGGCTGGTCTGGAACTCCTGACCTCAGGTGATCCACCTGCCTCAGCCTCCAAAAGTGCTGGGATTACAGGCATGAGCCACTGTGCCTGGCCATCAAGAGTAACTTTAAAAGACAGTGACATGTGAACTGGGTCTTGAAGGATATATAAGAATTCAGGTAAAGGTGATAGTAAGAAAACATCCCAGAGGTGTGATGTGTATGGAAAGTTCAGGAAATTGTGATGTGGCTCAAGTAAGGGAGTAGGGATAAGAGGACTGGGAAAATAAGAGCCTGGAAGAGTTAAGTGGGGCCTCGTATACCAAGTACAGCAAGGTGAACTTTATCTTCAGTAATGACACAGAAATGTGAGCAATTTCTAAACAGGGAAGTGGTGTATAGTTGCAACATACAGGACAAATCTGAGACTTTGGCGGTGAGGGTTAGGGTAAAGAAACAGACCATTCCCCATGGTCTCTGTTTTTGCACATCTTGCAAACAAGCCATTGGAAGCCTTTGTTTCAGGAAACCTTTTCCGGGATGTTTGCAGCAAGAGGCCGTGTAAGAGGAAGATGTCTCCACCCACAGCAAAGAGCAGGCAGGCAGGCTGGCTTTCTGTCTGGTGTAACTAATGCATGCTCCCTGAGCTCAGGATTCCTTTTCTGTAACTCAACCAGCTGCACGTGCAGGTGTCATTAGTCCCTTTCACATTGTCCTTGGAGAACTGGGGCTCAGAGAACTGGCACTACAGCCAATTTCTACAGCTACAGCCATTTCTCTGACTACCAAACTGTCCCTCTTTACCCTAACTGCAGGCCAACTTACTAGCTTGCAAACAGGGTAAAAATCTCAGACCCTTTAGTTTTTGACAAGAGACAAGCAGAAGCTATAGCAGGTCAAAAATAATGAGGACCTGCTCGCAGAGCGTCCATAGGAATGCTGCGTAACCCACAGCAAGTGTCGTTTAATCAATGTCGGGCACACTTAGAAGTTGCCAAATGGAGATCTTATAAAGAACAGAGAGAAGACTGGAGCAGATAATTGATAAGATGGGAATATAAGGAATTAAGAGGGACCCTCGCGGAACTAACTCCAAAACCAAAAAGGAAATATTGAATACATATCCATAAAAAGGCCCCTCATCTGCAAAGACTGCACCCTGGATGATTTTCTCCTCCCTTCACCAAAGGCAAATCTATTTCTCTAGCTAACTTTCTCGCTCAGAGATGGATTTTAATACCAAGCACCATTTGATTTAGCCCATTAAATTAAAAATTGTCTCAATTAGGAGGCATGTTATAAAATTGCTGTAGACATTATGTGATTATTTTTTGTTTTTGTTTTTTATTTTTTATTTTATTTTTTGTAGAGATGGGATCTTGCTATGTTGCCCAGGCTGGTCTCAAACTCCTGGCCTCAAACGATCCTCCCACCTTAGCTTCCCAAAGTGCTGGGATTATAGGCATGAGCCGCCACACCTAGCTCATATATGGTCATTTTAAATGGACATAACTCCGTTGCCTTGAACCCAATCATGCTTCTTACCCAGCAACTCATACAGAGAGTTCAGAATGGATTTCCAAGACTCCCCTGCTTCTCGCCCAGCAACATCAGCGAAGTGCGCTGCACTGCTGTAGACGTGCAGTCGGTCTATGCACTCGAGCACGAGGTTGATCATTCCCTGGAAGGTTAGAAAAAAATCACCATCAGACATCCAGAACTGTCATTCTGCTTACAGACTAAAAATGCTAAGTTGATTTAAAAATAGAAGTCTCACTGAAGGTTCATCTACTAATCAAAAAGAAAATTGTGATCATTCATTCAAAGGACAGGAAGACACACATTTGCATGTGAAATGAAATGTTCTTCAGATAGTTCAAGTGGATTTTAAATTCTGAATGCCATCGTCAAATAGCAGTGGAAGAACAATCTAAAAATACGTACTTCATGCTTATGGCATTCTATTGTTAAATGACTGTAAGAGCAGATCCTTATTCTTAGATAGGCATTATTAATATTATTATTATTATTATTAAAGATATAGTAATCGGGTAAAGCTCATGAAAAGATATTTTTAAAGCAAATCAAAAATGCTATAATGCCTGAGTTTGAAATTATGCTTTATTTTTATTATTATTGCTAGGTCAAGGTTGTAAGAAGTGTGGCAAACCACATAAAGAGTTATAAACCACGGTCTAATTCAATTAACTTATTTCACACAGAATTTAGAGATACCATGAACCTAAGAACATTTCTAAGTCCCCATCCAGATTGCCTTATATGAGAAATTGGGGGAAAAAAAACTGAATTAGTAATTTAATTTTTACAGCCCAATAATTAGTTTTACTTCTTCCTGATATTAAATAAATTCAGCATTGTAAAAGAGTCTAACATTTTGGGCATATGTGTAAAGCTCCCAATAAACTAGTCCCTGTTGGTTTATGTTGACACTTTTTTGCTTTTGTGCCACTGGGGTCTCCAGATAGGTAATTTCTGTTGAAAACTCAGTAGGAATGTCCTCAAAAAGTTGTATCAGTTTCAAGGGTTTCCAATGGGATATTAGAAAACAGCTTTAAAACTGGAACATAAATGTAAGGATTATGAGGACCTGGCAATAACCCTTTTTTGTTTGTTTAGTTTTATTTCTCTTGTTTTAACTTTTTAGGCTCCGGGGGTATAGGTGCAGGTTTGTTATGTGGGTAAATTGTGTGTCACTAGGTTTGATACATAAACAATTTCATCACCAAGGTAGTGAGCATAGTACCTGAGAGGCAGTTTCTCAACCCGTGCCCTCTTACCACCCTCTACCCTCAAGTAAGTCCTGGTATTCATTGTTCCCTCGTTGTGTCCATGTGTACTCAATGAATAACCTTTTTTGATAGATACTTTTACAATGTTAGCTATTTATGTAGAAAAAAAATCATTATTCTCCATACAGGATGCATTTGCATTGAAAAGAATGGGAGTCCAGCTGAACTAGCCTGATTTATCCCATCGACACTGGTAGTCTCCATTGAAGCTCTTGACTATATTAGGACATTAGACATATCATTTGGTCCTTATTTTACCATTTATAAAAGATGACATTTGAGTTCTTTTTAGCAGTGAAACTTTTGGTGCAGTAAAATCATACATGGAAATGTAATACATGCAAAGGGGAAAGGTAGGGTTGCTCTGTCCAAGTAGGGTTCTTGGAGCTCAGCCTACTCCAGTAGCCTTCTCCTGGCAGCTTCTATCCCCAACACGAAGCTTCCTGTAGATCTTAAGCCATTTCCAAGGAGCACCCAAGAACCTGCTAAATAGTTTGAAAACCCTGATGTTTCTAAAGCCTGTATTCATTCAGACACTTTAAGATGCTTAACTGCTATAACCACATGAAGAGAACTATAGTGCTTATAAATGACCAGGGTGAGGGCTGAGCAGAGAGTAGATGTCTCTTGCCAGGGGAATGAAAAGATACATTTTTTAAAATTAATACTCACGGATAGGGAAATAAAAACCATGCGTAGAGTTCTCTAAGGCCTGTTTCTCCTTTCAATAGTACACTTTCTCCTCTATATTGCAAAACGCAAAGATGGTCAAATAGATGGAGAAATCTCCCAACCAAAAAGCTGCTTTTTCAAAAGAGCAACTTAAGAGAAAGGAGTGTTGATAGAAACGCACCTCTTCCTGGAAGAGATTTTGCCGATTCTTCAGGGCTCGTAGTCTGTTCTGTTTGTCTTCATGTTCTAAATGCTCGTCTGGAGGGTGGAAGTAGCCAATGAGGTCCTGCAGACTTAGACTTACAGATTCTATAGGCAAATCGACTGTGGAAGCCTTCGCTTTCTTGCTGAGAGCATCAAGGCCCCTAAAATAAACCGTAAACATTTCTCTACTGTCGATGATTCACAATTTTATCATTTTTCCATTTATAGATGATTTCAGACCATTAATCTCTCTCCCTACACCACTGTAAAACAGACACGTCAGAAGTGTCCTCCTGCTTCTCAAGCAGCCATAATAAATTCTGATTCAAGTCGGAAACTGTGTAATATTATGTTATAAAAACCAGTATCCATGGCCACTGACCCAGAGAATAACCTTATAGGCCACAGGACCAGTGCCTATAAAACCATAGTGGAAATGTTTAGAAATCAATTGATTTTCATTTGAAAGCACTACACACTTTAAGGTTTCAGGCTGTACCTTCCCAGACTCATAATTCTGACACTTCCTTGTGGTTTGTTTCTCAAAAAGGAATTCTTAAGTTTTCATGGACCCTAGCTTGCCATTCTGTTTAATTCCTTCTAGTTAAAAAATACATTCTAATGATGTTTACAAAATTTGCTTATTAATTGGTAAGTAGTATATATAATACATACTATATACATATTTTACATATATATACTATACTTTATAGTGTATATATACTATATATATGTAGCATATATATTTATAGTATATATACTATATATTATATACTATACAATTATATATAACTATATAGTATATATAATTATATAGTATATACACCATACATAGTATATATTATACAATTATATATAACTATATAGTATATATA